>VXBX01005212.1:41372-69481 GCA_013400415.1 Scytalopus superciliaris | reverse complement strand
GGTGTCGGAAGCCCCGCAGGACGGGGTTGCCGCTCGGGCAGCCCCGGGGGTCGCCCCGCGGTCTCGCTCCTCGGCGAGCGGCGCCCCGCCTGAGGCTCACGCGTGTCCGTGGCCGCCAGCAGGGCCGCCCCGCCGCTCCCCGCACTGTTCTGGGGAACGTGGCGGTGCCGGAGTGGGGAGGCACCTTCCCCGGGCAGGTGGAGCGGGGCCGGGCACCGTCCCGGTGTGAGCCCCGCGGCCCCGGCCCTCCCCGCGCCGTGCCACCGCACCCCGGGCACCTCACCCCCGGGGCAGAACGGCGGACACGCGTGGGGCAATCCCCGGCACGGCGTGAAGCTCCCGGCCCCTCCCGGGGGGAACTCGGCTCCCGGAGCTCGGTGCTCGCAGGTGCCGGGCTGTGCTTCGCGTGTGGTGGGTGACAGCGGGGCAGCCCCGGGGGTCGGGGGGTCCCGGTACCGCCCCTCGTACGGGGCAGCCCATTCCGGCAGGGCCGCGTTCGCCCGTGGGGCTCCCGGCAAGTTTATCCGGGGTGCGGGAGCGGCGGGGCTGAGCCCGAGCGGCACCGCGGCCCGCAGCGGCTCCTGTGCCGGGGGTCGGGCAGTATCCCCCGTGCNGCAAACTGATATTACAATTTTGATTTCCCTGGAGGGCCGAAGGGGCTTAATGTAAGAATTATTATCCATTGTGAACAGCAGCCCTAGGAAGGCACACACAGAAAGATTTAATTTTTTTTTTTTAACTTAGCGGTTTTCCTAAGAAACATACATTCATTGAAATTTATGCCAGCGGAGTTTGTTAACCCTCCCCTTTGACATTTCCAGCTTCTCCTGTTGCCAGAGGAGACAAGCCGAGCACAAACCACTAATGCTCGCAATAAAACTAAATGCCCAGGGACGAGCACGATTTTGTTAGCCGTTCCTCCCCAGCCTGGGTAAGCTGCAGAGCACGTTCAGCTCCGGGTTCAGCCCGGCTGGGAAAGCTCCACTCTTCCCAGGACAGTCAGGAATAGGCGACGAGGAGGGCAAAGTCTGGCTGGCTGCATATATAGAAAAAAATACATATATTTTTAAACGTGTAACCAAACATCCTTGGCATCTTGTAGAACCTGCCTCAGAAGCCGTATGAGAGGCTGTTGATGAAATATAATATATATTAAAAAAGTGAAAGCAACACTGGAAACCAATATTAAAAGCATTTTAATCACTGCCTGGCCCCTGGCTCCCACGGCTCAGCAGCAGCTCCTGTCCTGCGGGTTCCTGCAGGATCTTCATCTGCTTTTTGTTACGCGGCTGATTGCACATGATTCGCAGTAATGATGGTAATGGTGGTGATTTTCTGTCTCTTACCTTGCTCAGACAGCAGCAGTTCATGAACTGATACATCTTTCTCTTTGTCAGGCCCGAAGAGGACACCTTATTTGAACCACATAAAATAGCCTAAATAAGGAAAGTGGGAAGCGTTTCCAACTGTTGCCTTTTCCTGACTGGCTGGGGCATATCACACAGATGAGACAAGGAAAAGGGTTTCCAACCAAAAGGAACATGAGCAAACTGCTGCCTTTAAAACCAAGAAAGCAGCAGGTTGGTCCTGAGTGGTTTGTTGCTGGTTTGTCTGGGGATCGGGCAGGTATGAGGTGCAGAAACATTTGGTGGGTACCTTCCCCTCTGCCACACATCTGACCAAAAATTCGGATTCCTCTTTCTCTGCAGAGCATTGGCAATAGGCGCTGCTGCTTTCAGCAGGAAGATTCTGTCCCAGGTGGAGGACAGGGGACCTCAGTCTCCTGTATGTCTGGATGGGGGCCTGATCTTGAGGGGGGCTGCTGGGGTGCAGCTGTAAGACAAAATCTCTAACAGCCGGAGACAGATGGGCTTCCTGCAGGTGCTAGGAACCATACCAAGGCAATTTCCCCTCAAATACTTGCTGGCCATATTCCCTCCATGTACCCAGAGCTGATGTCTGTCTAGGTTTATTCTTTTCATCATTATTTATAAAGTTCTTACCCCGGAGCCGGAGCCAGCTCCCTGGCAGTGCCTCGCTTGGGGTGGGTTCTGCCTCTCCAGAACAAGATGCTGCACTTCCCTTTGCCCTGTGCACTAGTAGCTCGTGCAGCCCTGCTCTGTGTTTGCCATCAAGCAGCACTGATTACACATGCCATCATTTCTGATGTTGCTCATTAGTCTGTATCATTATTAGCAATTTAAAACAGCAATTCTTTTCCAGCTGTAATCCTCCAGCTCCACCAAGGCGACTCCAAGGCTGCAGTTTGGGTGATCGCGTTTTCTTCCCCTCTGCCCCAGCAAGGCCAGCAGTACCTACCCAGCCCGCAGAGCCAGGAGCACGGCAGGCTGAGCACCGAGAATTAACAGAAAGTTAATTCATTAATAGTTACAGCGTTTCCTTCAAGGCCGCTCCTGCAGGCGGCCAGAAATGGACTTTGCCGTGTCCTTGCAGCCGCCGGGGAGGGGCCGGGGGGGCACTGGCCCCATTCATCCCTACCTGGCCGCCCGCAGCCTTGGCCAGCTGGACTCCGGGGTCTGCCCTTCTGCTTTTGTCAGCACTGGCTTGCATTGGAAGTTGTGGCCCGTCTGAACAACGGATTATAGCACAGCCCTTGCAGAGGTCAACACTGTGCTGGAGAAAGGCAAGAAAAGGATGAGTAGGTAGGCTTGGAAAAAGAAACAACAACAACAACATCAACAAAAAGCAAACCCACAAAAACCTAAACCCACCCACCCAATCAATAGGATGCCATGAAGTATGATGCGAACAATGAAACCCTGTTCCAGGTTGCCAAGGCAAATCTGTCAATAGAGTATTGAACAAGCAAATCTGACTTGCAATTATTGTCTCCTTCTAAATACAGGCTGCCCCTCTGCCTTGCAGTTCAGCCCCAGTGCTGGTGCAGGGAAGCTCAGTGATTGCTGGCCAGCACTGGTCTGAAATGGTGAGGGAAGAGTCAAGCCTGGGAGCTGGGCTGGAATTTACCCCAAGACATGTACTGAAACCCCCCCGAGCACCCCCACCACCTTCACTGCAGCGGCTGAAGTGAAATGCCCTGCCCCCAGTGTAACAGGCAGCAGCACAAATCCCTTTGCAAAACTGTTCACTCTTCAAAGCTTTCAGTAAAATATCCAGGGCCACAGAGCACACAGAGGTATCCTCAGGCACCGAGTGGCCAGAATTTTGTAACGCTCAGGAAAGTGCCATGAAGAGCTTGAGTCCTTGAGGCTGGGGCTGTCAGTGTGATGGCCTTAAAATCTGGCACAGCAGTGAGGTCTGAAGCTGCCACCACTCACCCAGAGGCAGCAGCAGTGGGAAAATCCAGAGGCAAAACCACCCTGAACTGGGTCATCACGTGGAAATTTAAATGGCTTCACAAGTGCATCACTGCCGCTGGTGCACATGGGGCTGTGTTAGGTGAATTCTTATTTCTAGTGCTGCTTTCAGTGCAAATCAGAGGAGTTTGTGAGCAAAATCCCCAGGAACTTGCAGGAGCACACATTGTGCTTCCACAGCGGTTTAACAAAGCACAACGGAGCTGGTTTTGTGTAGCTGATGGAGGGGCTGAGGCACAGGAGGACACATGGCAGCACTACCCAGAGCAGCCACTCCGGGGACACATCTGGGCTCCCCACGGGTGAGGCAGCCCGGGAAGGAGGAGTGAGAGCCCTGCTCTGCAGAGCCGCAGCCAGCACAGGCAGGGAGGGCAGCACGAAACAGCAGGTTCCCAGGAGGCTCCATCACTTGGGGACTGGGCTGGGAACAGCCCCCCTTCCCCTGGGCTCTTTTCTGCTGTGCCCTCCTCCCCAACCTCAAACATGGGTGCCATCGAGGGAGCCTCAGAGACCATCTGTCTTTAATCTTCTTAGAGCCAGGCAAGTCGGGAGAAATTCAGAGGAAAGAGGCACTGAAGTCCCCCTGTCCCTGTCTGTGACCCTCCTTCCGTGGCACAGGGCTCAGCGCCCAGCTGGTGGGAGCAGGTCCTGCCTGCTTCACATTCCCAGAGTAATGCAGGATGCCTGGGACCCACTCCCACCCTGGAAGCATTCCCACCCCCTGGAGCAGAGGGAGACAGGAACTCCTTCCCCACACACCACAGGGAGCCTGGTGCCTGTCACCAGCCCCACCCTGCCCTGGAGGGTGTCTCCCCTGCTCCAAGCAGCCATGGAGAGATCTGTCCTTGGAGCTCTCCCCCCTCTTATCACTTAAGCCGATGCTGTTCCTTAGCAGCTGAGTGTAATTATGAGATTTTCTCCATCAGAACTGGGTCTCTGTGTGTGTCCCTTGGCGTGGCTGCATCCCCCAGTGGCAGTGGTGAGGATACTCTTCAGGTCCATGCCCACTCCTCCTGCTGAGTCTCCAGGTACCCAATGCCACTTCTCACTCTTGGGCAGGAGCTGGGCTGAGCCCACGAAAAGGAACTTAGGCCAGGCACAGCACCCCTAAGGGTACAGCCTCGCTGCCTCATCCCACACACAAGCTCTCCTGGCTCCCACCCACATGAGCAACACTGCCTGGGAGGGAGAAGCATCCATAAGGCCTTCCCTGGCTGCAGAGGAAAGTGAGCGTGTCATGCCAAGCTATTTAAGCGCAGAGATTGATTGATTGATTGATTGGTTTGCTAAGATTACAGCTGAGGACAGTTGCAGCCTGTGGGTACCGTGAACTTTTCTGTCTGTGCTCTGCTCCCACAGCTGTTTGTGCAGCACCCGGCGCCTCTGGCAGAGCAGTTGGTGCCACGTGGCGCTGATCCAAACTGCTGTCCTGACCTCCCCTCCCCGGGCTGTGCAGGGATGAGATCCCTAAGCGCCCACAGACACGGCTGATAATTGCTGGTTGGGGCTGGGACCGCTCAGGGAGCTGTGGGAAGAGGAGCAGCGAGGGCCCTGCCAGAACATGCCCCACATCCTGGTCGGGGCATGGCACATGGCAGAGCTGGCACACAGGCAAACCACCCAGCACAGCAGAGCTGAGCCCTGGGCTGAGCTGCTGTGGGCACTGCGGAGGTGGGGACCCCTGTGAGACACGGGGCCCTTTGGCACACCCAGGGCTGTGAAGTCCTGGCTGGTGGTGCCACAAGCCGTGGCTCCCACGGAACAGCTGGCATTGGCATTGTGCCGTGCGGTGTGGGCTGGATTTGGGGCTGTGCTCTTGGATCTCCTCATGTGAAAGGCTCCTCCTTGCTGCAGGCACATGGTTCCCTCGGAAGCAAGCTGGGAGCTTCAGGGGTTGATCCAGCAGATGTGCCATGGATGGGGGGACTGTGCAGTCCCAACGTGGCCGTGGGTGCGAGGGACTCCGGCCCCTGCCCTTGTCCCCTCCAGCAGAGCCATCACTGGTGTCCAGTGCGTGGTTTTGCAGAGGTGGCCCTGCCTGGCAGGGTCCCTGCAGAGCCCCCCGGCGTGCAGGGCGCTGGTGCTCGGGCAGGGCGGGAGGAAGCGGCGCGGCTCTGCGGTCAGGCAGTTTCCATCCCCGGCACCTGAGCCGAGGCAGAGCACGGCTCCTCTCAGCCCTTCCCTCCGGCTTCCTTCCGCTCAGCGAGCAGCGCCTCGGCAGGTTCAGCCCGGCCCGGGGCTCACTGCAAAGAGCGTTTTGCCAGCCCAGCGACTGCCCTGGCACTTCGTCTCCTCAGCGGAACACACCAAGTGTTTATGGTTTCAAAGGTTTCAGGAGGATTTCCTGGCCTTGCTGTTTGCCCTCTGCACGTTGCGCCATCGCCAGAGCTCCCTGCTCCAAAGCTGCTTAGCCTGATCCAAGTTGAACTGCACTAAACCCATCAGGGGGTGGATGCTTTGCCCGGGGGTGGAAGCCCATCGGTATCTGCAGGGCAGAACCTCAATCCAAGGCACTGTAGGGGCCTCTCTGTGTCCTTGCTCCTGCCGGCCAGTGGGGCTTGGGCACTGATTCAGCACCCACACCCAGCACAGGTCACTCTCTGCTGCTGCTGAAGGCTCAGCCCTGGGCTGATGCTCTGTGAGCTCTTTGCACGTGTGCTGGATGGGGCAGAGCAGGCACTGGCTCCTGGCAGAATGCTGCACTGCTCAGGCTGGGTTTGGGTGACTGGGAACAGCCACAGAAGAGCTGACTGAGCACAACTGGAAGACACAACTGGTCGCTGACAGGCTAGACTGGCTCCTCCAACCTCTCCCCCTCCTTGGACTACACGGATCTGGTTATGTAGAGCCAAGTGGAGACTCAAAGTGGTTCCCAGGATTCTGCACTGCCCCTGCCTGGCACAGAGGTCCCGTCCCACAGTCACATTGTCCTGGGCTCTGTGGGTGTCGGGGCCTGACCCTCAGGTTTTCTCATGCCAAACGTTCAGGTGAAGGTGTTGCAGCAAAGACTTTGCAATTCACCTGTGGGGGATGGCAAAGTGAGCAGGGTCTGTTCCTTGGAAAGCTTCAGCTCATCTCCCTTTTCACTTCCCCTTCTCTCAGGCGGCTGCGTGTTCCCTGGGCAGCTATTTTTAGGCTGCTGTTCACTGTCTGGTTTCCCCCAGGGATGCTGAGCAGGTTCTGGGAACTCCAGCTGTCTCTCGGGCAGCACGAGAGATGCTCTGCTTCCTGAGCTCCCTTCTTCACTCCCCAGCACATGCCCTGGCTCTGCCACTCCTCTACAGCTGCCCTGGCACTGGGCACACTGGCAGCCCAGCAGGCTGGTGCGTGAGGCAGGGATGCCCATGCCAGGAGCACTGGCACTGCTGAGGGATGTGGGGAGGGTCTTCCACGCCGTGGTGATGCTGATGCCCTGCCCTGAGAGCCGGGATCACAGGGCAACACTGATTCATGGAGCTCTGTCATTACAAACACAACAACCGCTGTCCCGGGCCCTGAGGATTTACTGCCCACAGCCAGGAAATATGGCACAGGCAGTTTCCTTGTATTCCTCATGCTAGAGGGGACTTCAGGATCCCTGCTGCAGCCTGGGGCTCAGTCCTGCACTCCCCACTGCACGTGCCTTGCCCAGTCACCCCATTCCTGCTCCTGCTCCCATTTCTGCCCCAACATCCCGTTTTCTGGGTCCATGGCATGGCCAGCACTGACCACGGGGTCTCATGTGTGTCCCAGCTGGGGTGACCAGCTCAAGCATGGCTGGGGCTGGGATGGAGGGGAGATGGAGCCCCATGGCGACAGGAGCTGCCCTTGGGATTGACCTTGTGGGTTCAATTGAGTTATTTGGTTTCTGACACACCCTGTGTCGCTCGGTGGGCACATCCTCCCTGCCAGCCCTGCCTGGGCACTGGGCAGAGGAGGGTCCCTGGGCTGGTGGTGCCAGTTGGCCCCTTGTCTCTGCCTGGGGCAGCTCTGTAAGCAAAACCAGGTCAGTGTCTGCCCCGGCTTCGTGTGAGTTGTGCCGTGCTGGTCTGTGGCATGGCAGGGCTGGGTGGACAGGGAGGTGCAAAGTGACACCGTGCACAGGTTGGAACACAAGGCAGGGGTGTGGGGGGGCTGTCCAGGGCAGGGAGGGGAGCTGCAGGGTGCTTGGGGAGCCCCTGGTGAGTGGGGTGCTGCTGACATGGAGCACTTTGGTGCTCATCCCCAGCTCCCTGAGCGCTGCACCCTGAGCTTGGGGTGTCTGTAGCACCTTCAGCAGCGCCAGAGCCAGCCCCAGGGAGGCTCCAGCTCCTCCATCCCGCAGCCCATGTTTGGGCTGTGGCTGCAGCAGGGCCATAAAAGGCAGTGTAGGGAGGGCGCTGGCGCTGGGCCGGCGGCATCTCTGTGTTCTGGGGCATCCTGGGGAGCTGCCAGAGGACATCAGGCCTGGGGGCTGGGGCAACTCCATGAAAAGGGTGCTTTGGGTGTCCCCCAGCCCGTTGCTACTGGGTCCGTGCCTCACTGATCCTGGGGAAGGGCCAGCATCCCCTTGTCACTGTGGGCAGACCCCCACCAACACACACGGGTGCCCAGGCTGGTCCTGCCTGGGCACAGCCAGAGCTGGAGCTGAGATCCTGCTGGTCACACTCAGGGAAGAGGCTCAGACTTGGTCCCAGGTGCTCTCTCCAGGGCTGAGATATCCAACATCACCCTTAGTGGAGTGGCAGCAGCAGCACATGGCACAGGGAGGGTGCTCGAGGCTGAGACCTGTTCAGGAGGTGCTGTGAATGCCAGGACTTGAGAGTAAGCAGGGCCAGGAGAGACTGACATGGGCTGACAGCATGGAAATGAAATTCAGGCTGAAGCCACACTACAAATCCATCCTGGGGGATGCTCAGGCTTGGAGGTGTCTGAAGGGGTGGGATGGGCAGGAGCTCAGGAAGAGGGTGAGGGGGCACCCTGTGCAGAGAGGGGCAGGGAACAGCCCCACCACCCAGCTGTGACTAATTTACACCGAAACCCCAAACTGCTGGATGGGGTGGGGTGTGAGCCAGCCCAGAGGAATGCGAGGAAGGCAAAGGGTGAGGAGGAGGAAGGGCAATTCCCCAGATATCAGGGTGGGCACTGCTGAGCTGCAGTGCAAAGCGTGAAGGCTGGAGAGCCTGGATGAGCATCAAGCTGTGCTTCCAGCTGGTGACGTGGTTGAGAACAGCCCTGGCATCAGCCATGTCCCTCCTGAGCCCTGCATTAGTGCTCAGCTCCCCATCCCAGCACACCCAGCAGCTTCCTTGCTCCTGCTGCAGCTTCCACGGGGGTTTTGGTGATGCAGGTGTGTAACACTGAGCCAAGTGCAGCCATTTCAGACCTGGCATTAGACAAAGCAAAGTAAATCCCCATTAATGACACTTTCCTGCACGCTGTGCCCCTGCCATGGGGGCCTGGGGGCTCAGCCCTGCAGGTCTGGGGACTCAGCCCCTGGCCCAGCAGGTGCCTGTGCCTGTTCTGTCCCCTCTGCCACAGAGGATGAGGGGCTGATTCATCTCCTGCCTTGGCTCCTGCTTACGTACGTCCACACTGTTCATTCCCTGCCTGAGCAGCTAAATTAAGCCCAGCAACAATGGGCCATCGATTATCCCATTATATTTCCATTGGGCCTGACTTCCCAGCAGCTCCTGGAGGGCAGCACACGTGGCCTTGGCAGGGACTTGGTGCAAACAACCCCTTGCTGGGTTCTGCTCTTGAGCCCGGAGTGCCACACATGGTGACACCAGACCCACGGCCCCACATCAGCTGCTGCCCCAGCCTGGCAGGGACAGCGTGGCAGAGCCCAGGCAACAGCAGGGATGAACCTGTATGGGAAAAGGTCCCTGTTTCAGGTGAACCTCCTCAATCTGAGGGCTCTCAGTGGCATCCCAGCTCTGGCAAGGTCAGGGTTTGCTCCAGCTGTTTGCATGGACCTAAGGGCTGCGTCCCTTTGGGAGGGTCTGAACTTGCTGCATTTGGAAGGATGTGGTGTACTGGGGCACTGTGGAGGGCCAGAGGCTGCTGGAGAATCTCTAACAGTTGGCAAGAAGGACCAAAGAAAGTGCCAGCTGACAACAGGTCTGTTTTCCTGGTGTGCCTGAGCTGTCTCTGTGTTCACCCCCATGGTTCTGGAAAGGACTGGGTGCAGGGCTGAGCCACGTGCTGCTGCAGCAGGGCTTTCCCCACCGGTGCTCTGGTGGCCCTGAATGGGCAGCCCCAGCCTGGCTGCTCACCAGGGAGCTCCTCACTGCAGTCCCTGTGGTGTGTCTGAGCTGGCACTGATGGCACAGCTCCCGTGGGGCTCTGCCAGGGCTGCCTCAGCCTCTCTTTTTATTCCAGGTGCTGTGAAACCCCATCACACGTTTTGTTTTTGTTTAAACGCACTGTGTTTAAGTGAATGAAACACAGGGCGTGCAGAGCAGGGCCGGGCCAGCGCCTGCGGCGGGATGTGACCCTGAGCTCCAGCTGGCCCAACTGGTCTATTTTTATGTCCCAAGTGGAGCAACCCAGGGATTAATCAGTTAGCCCAGGGGGACAGGCTACATCAGGTTTGAAATTCTTTGGTGCTTGTAATAACTCAGGTGAGTCTCTTTGTTCTTGTGAACTGTAATTTTTCATTTGACAGGCAGCGTCATGCGACAAAACAGCCAAACAGCCACATCCAAACACACCCAGCTCCAGAAAGTGGGACCAAGCCCCCCCACCCGTCCCTGCTCCGCTCACAGGGGCTGATTTCCCTGGTGCAGCAAACTCCAGGGGTGGTTTGGCTGGACAGCACTGCCATCTGTGTGGTCAATGCTCAATGCCAAGGTCAAAACAAAGCTGATCTATTGATCCCCTCCTCGCCCACATGTGGGACAGCTCCATGCCCCCTCCCAGCCCAGGATGGTGTGGGGCAGCTCTCCCCTGTCCCCACGGTGCCCAGCAGCAGCCCAGGGGTCACGGGACTGGCCAGGGAAGCATGGCCCAGGCTTTTGTCCCGAGGTTTGGGGCTGTGTGTGCTCTGCCCCACTGTTGGTGTTCCAGGTGCAGGCGATTGGGTTCCCACTGGGATTACGGGGAGTAGTGTTACCACAGGAGCCAGGACTCTTTTCTCTCCTCCCTGCTCCCCTTCCCCCCAGCAGCAGGAGGCAGGAGGATGTGTCAGCTCAAGGCTGAGGCTAAAGAGGCTTATGCTGACTATTTACCTTTGAGAGGGTCTATTTTTGGCTGTTCAGCTGCCATTAATGCAACGCTGAGGGCAGCGACCGAGGAGACACCACGAGGGTCACTGTTTCTAGGATCCACTTTCCTCCTCTGTAGGGACCAAGCCCAGCAGCTTTTTTGTTCCTTGGGGCTTTTTTTCAGATGGAAAAGAGTGTTACAAAAGAAAATCTTGGGGACGGGTCAGAATCACCTCAGAAACCCACTGTCCTGTCCAACACTTGACCCATCACTGTCCTTTCCTGAAGTTGCTCCCAACCCTACCCCAGGGGCTGCCAGAGGGTTCCAGGTTGGCTTCACAGACCCAAAACAAACTTGGAAGGTTGTGAATCTCCAGTGAGAGTTAAATGGCATCTCAAGTGAAAGAAAAGGCTGAGACTGGACTCGGGCCACCAGGACATGAGCTCTGCTGGCCATCAGGAGCAGCCCAGGACTAGCTCCATCCCTTTGTTTCCCTGACTGTGGCAAAGTAGGGTCATTGTGTACCAAGGGTTTGGGGAGCTCCAATGGGGAGCAGAGACAGACACCTGAAGTCTCCTGCTGGCAGCAGGACCCCCAGGGAACACTGGGCATGGAGAGCTGGCTGAGGTTGGCACACCAGTCCTGGCAATGCACTCCCAGAGCCGAGCATCACTTCAACCAGAACCCAGCTTATTCCACGTGCTGGAAAACTGCAGTGCAGAGTCTTTAACTAAACGAATCCTGAGTGATTTCCACATTGCTGAATGACATTTTAATAGTGGAAAAATAATGCTCCAAATTATCTACTTCATCTCTTCCTATTGTCTTTTACTGGCTGGGAATGAGTGCTGCAGCAAAACCAGCCCCGGCTCTTCTGGGAGGGGTTTGCTGGTGCCTCTCAGCCCACTGCAGGCAGTGGGGAGCTGAGGAGGGGGCTGTGCCCCCCCGTGCCCAGCACCCCATGAGCTGAGGAGGGAGCAGGTTGTGCCCTGTGCCCAGCACCCCATGCCTGGCAGAGCTGCCCATGTGGTGCTGCTCCTTGCAGCGCTCCCGGGGAGGCTCCGGCTGCCCTGGCACTGATGGGTGAACTGCAGTGCCGTGGAGGCCTCGTGGCAATGCCCGTCCCACACAAGGGGGCAGGTGGCAGCAAGCAGTGCCCAGCTCCTGCTGTCCCCACGGGGAGCTGGCTCCTGTCCTGGTGCCACCAAGCTGCTCTGCAGGAAGATGCTTCTGGCGCTTTCTGCCGTGCAGTTCTCTTGACCCAAATTCAGCCACTGCCACGTTTTGCTTCCACCTGGATGGATCCATCGAGTGTTGCCACACATTCCCAGGCTGCCATCAGCGGGGCCTGGGGACAGTGATGCAGCCCCAGCACCCAACACATCTCTGAGTGGCTCCAAAACAAGGGGCTCAAGCCGGGGACAGTGTCTGGCCAAGTGCTGTCCCACCCTGTGAGGTGCAGATCCCAGCCTGCACAGCAACAGACACACGAAGGCCTCACACAAACTTTTATTATTCACTGAAACATAAATCTCGACAAACTCCCTGCCCCAGAGCAAACCAGAGCCAGCCCTTTATAGGAGGTGTCACCTGCCAAGGCCCAGCATTGATGCCTCTCGCAGCTGGGCTATTGTCGGAGCTGTACCATCCTGCTGTGGGTTTCCCTATTGCTCTCATCTAGGGGAAGGTTTTCATCCTCTGAATTAAAGGCACACAAAGTGGGAGCCAAACTGTCCTCCTGCCATGCAACAACCAGCCCTCAGTGTGGTGCCTGCAGTGGGGCAAGGCTTCTTCCCCTCACGAATGCAGCATGCGCTTGGCTTGTGCTGGTTTCACAAAGAGCATCCCAGCTCCTGCCTTGCTTTCCAGCAGGAATGGGGCATGTGGGCTCCAGGACAGGCTGTGGGTAAGGCCTTGCAGAAGGATTTTGAGAGAAATGTGCTTTGTCAGGTGCAGGAACCCCATGGGCACTGCACGAGGACAAGGGGTTCCACAAGTGCTACTGGGGACACAAATATGCCCAAGAGGCAGAGCTGGAAGTGAGCACAGCCTCACCCAGCCTGCCCAGGACAGCTGTGTGGGAAGCAGTGTGGAGGAAGTGAGAGGGAGCAGGACAGCCAGGAAAGGCAGAAGACCCCCAATGCTGCAGTCACCTCAGCTCCTTTTCCACTCTTACAAGGAAACTGTTCCCCTGGCTCTGTTTGGCACAAACACTGGCTCAGTACACACCTTCAGAGGCCACTGAATTTGGTAAGAACCTTTGGCAACACAGCTCAAAGCCCCAGCTCCACTTCTGGTTGGCAAATTTTATAGCAGAAAAGAGGAGAAATGTGCTGTCCTTTCAAAGATGCCCCAAGGGAAATCTTTATCAGACAGAGCTCAGCAAAAATGGCTGCAACAAGGCAAGTTTCGTTTTCACTTTGGGATGTGAAACGGTGCACCACTGGCACCAACTGCAGAGCCTAAAGCCCACAAGGAGTGCATGTGCCACAGCCTGTGGTAGTGACAGGCAAGGACAGTAATAGTCAGTAATTGAGGAGAGCCAAGGGAAACACAATGGAAAACATACTGGAAACAACAGGCCAAAGTGTCTAAAGTCTGTAGTTGTCAGCATAAAGAAACAGCTTTGCTGTACTGTCAGAATCAGAGAATCCCACAGTGGTTTGGGTTGGAAGGGACCTTAAAGCTCATGCAGTTACACTCCCTGCCATGAGCAGGGACACTTTTTACTAGACCAGGTTGCTCTAAGCTCCATCCAGCTTGCCTTGAATGCTTCCAGGGATGGGCCAGCCACAGCTTCTCTGGGCAACCTGTGCCAGGGCCTCCCCATGCTCACGGGGAAGGATTTCTTCCCAGTACTTCATGAAGAAGGAACTTTGGATGGTGTCTGTGAAATACCCCAACTCAGAGAAATAGTGCTGTGAGACCTGGGGCTGTACAATTTCTGTACAAATGGGAAAAAAATCATGTCAGCCAGTATATCCTATAGAAAAGGCCACAGACAAGACCTTGAGGTGACCGGTCCTTCCTCGCTGACAAAGCAGACACCTTCCCTGCCATCCCAGTGGTCTGCAGTTTTATTTTTGGCAGATTATAATTAAAATGGTCTTTATGGCTTTAGAGAGAAGCCACGTTTTGCACGTTTTGGTTGAAGCATGGTGTGCTCTGGGTGAGGGGACAGTGCAGAGGCCTCGCCCCAGCTCTGCTCCTGCCCCCCACCCCACCAACGCTGCTGGGTGCACTTGGCTCTCTGGAGTGTTCTTGTTTCTCATCAGCAAGTAAGAAAGCTCTGGTTGATAACCAGTCCAGTCCCAGAGGCAGAATAAAAAGTCCTTGTTAAGACCTAGAAAAGCTTGTTTCTAACAAAATCAAATGCAAACATGTGCCAACACAGTTCTTGGGTCGATGCCCTTCGCTCAGGTTCCACCACTCGTTCATTGGAACTTGCTTCCCCTGCAGAGCGATTTAATTCCTCTTCCATTCCTCACCTTTCAGTTTCCTCAGGAGTCTTGACAAGCTATTCCTCCATTTTTGTCTTCAACATTTTTTCCTATGCACATCCTTCCTGCCCTTCCTTTCTGCTGTCACACCCTGTTCCTCTCAGCTATTTTCGGAAGGCAAAGACATCCCGTGTTTTCAGGCCTTTCTTGCCTTCACTTCCTGGTTTAGGAGAAGACACTTCCACCAGCCCTCCATACGGGCAGCTCTCAGACTCTGGGTGATGGCCAGAGCACTCCACAGCAGGGATGAAGCCACTGTCCCACATCCCTGTCCCACACAGCTTACAGAGGTCGTGCAGGCTGCAGGGGATGCGGGGGAGCAGGTGGAACTGATAGAGCAGACTCCTGGCCTAGAGGGGAGGGAGAGAGGGAAAACATTCACTCCTCGTTGGGGGATGAACATGGGGAGCTGAGGTGGCCCATGGCTTCCTCTCCCATCCTCCTGTTTGACTACCTGAGCTTCGGCAAAGGTGTGTCCCTCTGAATACAGAGCTGAAGGTTAAGCAAGGCCCTGGGAACAGTGGCAGGTCACAGGGGCAGCCACACACCACAGCTCATCCCACAGCTCATCCCATGGCCCCAGTCACTCCAGCTCAGATGGAATGGGGACCATGACACCAACAGCCCTGTCTGCCCTTTCCCTGAGCATGGGCATGGGTTGTCCCAACCAAGGGTTATCCCAACCATCCTGTCACCTCCCGAGCACTCAGAAACTACCTCTTATCACTGATAATCTTGTTTCCAGGCAAACAGCAGCATCCCACCCTCCTGGGCTCCAGCCAGGCACAGGGATACAGGTGCTGGGAAGTGAAGCCTTGGTCCCTGGTTTCCTCAACACTCTGACTCATCTCCAGACCTGAGACTCAGCACCTGGGTATTTACCTTCCTGAGTACGAGCTCCCCGTTCATGTGCATGGCCAGGTTGCTGAAATGCAGCAGCATTTGGTCGGTGGCCAGCTGTTGTTCAATGACATCATCGCCGTAAATCACCACGATGGCCACGCAGATAAAGAGGTGGAAATAGTCTGTCTGCAATGAGAACACAGGGGTTTCTGTACAGCAGGTGGAGGCAGAGCTCTGGCTTCACCTCCCACCCTCCACGAGTGGCTCCTTGGTGAGAATTTTTGCTCTCTTCACTTCTGCCCAGCAGTGAGAATGTGAGTTACTGGTGAATTATGAACCAAGGATGATGAGCCAAAGCCTCTTCCCTTCACAGCATGGCAGCAAAGTTTGCACCACAGCATTCAGAGCAGACCTGTGATTTTAGGGAAGACACTTCCCAGCTGTGCAAGAGAAGCCTGAACTTTAAAAGCCACTTTTCAGTATTTTCTGAAGCACCACCTTTCGAAGCCTGGATATCCCTGAGGAGGAGAGGCAGGCAACGCTCCATCCTCCTGCTACACAGATAGTGACAGACTCTCTGTAACACTGGTTTATTCTGGTTATTTTGCTACTGAGAGCCTTTATGGAAACCCTGCAATGCCTGCTGAGGGGTGAGGGCTCAGCCCTGCCTGTGCCTCACCTGGTAGTGAGCCCAGCAGGCTTCCCACATGCGCAACGCCTCGGCCTCAGGGAACTCCCGTTTGAAACAGAGAAGGATCCAACGGTGACAGAAAAGCATCTGCAGGCCATCCTCCCCCAGGGAGGAGAGGTGCTGGTGGAAACGGGGGTGCATGAGCCGCAGCAGCTCGCGCAGGTACATCTGGAAAAGATGCTCTGGGCTCAGGCCCTGCCTCGGGCACGAGGACTTGTGCCACCCTCACCACCTCTCAGCACCCCGGGGACCCCCATGCCGTGAGCCAGAGCTGCAGAGTTCTCCTCTCTTCTCTCCCAAAAAGCTCCAGCCTTATGGCCCATTTAGTACAGCACAGCCAGCAGCATGCTTGGATCTATTGCCAAAGGCCAGAGCTCAGGCGCCATGGCAGGTGTTTCACAAGGAAAGGTGGATATAACTGCCTTTGGAGTGTCCCAGTCACCCAGGATCAATTCTGTTCATCAGGTATTTCCACAGAATCACAGAATCCTGGAATACTGTGAGTTGGAAGTGACTCACAAGGATCATCAAAGTCCAACTCCTGACCTTGCACAAGACAACCCCGAGGATCATCCCAAGGATTTTGTGACTTTGGAGTGTGACTGGGCATGCTGGAAACCAGGGAACTGCTTTTTGTGACTGGGGAGAGGAGAAGGCACTGACAGGGAGTGGGACCCCAGCATTCAGCCTCACCAGCTGCTTCTCCATGTCCTCATCCCGGGGGGAGCTGACGAAGATCGTGTTCTGCATCAATCCCACAAAGCACCAGAAAGTATCCGACTCATCCAGGATCTCTGCCAGGAGTGGAGCAACCAGGTCAGACATGCCCTGGGAGTATCCAGTAGCTGGGTTAAATACTGCATAGTTCAGCAAGATCCTCCTGGAGCAGAGACACAAACAGAGAGGTGGAACAGATGAAGGCAGGTGACAGATGAGCACAGCCCCATCCCTTCTCCACAATTCCCACCCCACAGGCTGAGCCAGAAACAGTGCAGGAGAGTCACAGATCCTGCTGACATCTGAAACACTAACTTTTCAGGACCTTTTGTCGCATCCCACAGAACCACTTTCCTTAAAAGAACTGTATCTGGAAGTGCAACACAGACACATTAACACTGTACCTAACTGGGACTCTCACTTTTTAGGATTACAGCATTTTGCACACTCAGCAGGACACGTTTGGGACACTGGAATGAGACAGTTCACCTCATGGTTTCCACATTTGGGTTGTCCTCCCCTCGGAAGAACTGGTTGCTGCGGTCAGTCCTCACAACATCCTTGTCCACCGTGAACTGCACCTGGCGCCAGAAATCCTTCTGTTCATCAGGAGACATGGACAGCCTGGAAATTGAGCAGCAACAGGAGAACGTTGCCAAGAGAGGAATGTGGTTGCCACAGAGAACAAAAAGCCTCGTTTCGGTCTTAGTTTGCAGAGAAAAACTATTTCTGTATGGAGTTTTCTCAGCACCTAAAGAACAGACAAGCAGGTCTGTCCCAAGGGGTCACTAGAAAGAGCCTCCTGGGTTATAAATGGGACAACACGATGTGTTTGCTGTGATAAACGCTTCAGAAGCATCAGACTCTGCTCTCCACTGCTCCTCGGGGGTGGCACACCAGAAGTTACTCTGGTTTGATTGTCTCCTAATGGATAACACCACTGTCCCTCTCCAGCTTAAATGTACCCACAGCTATTTAACAACATACAGTTCTTACAGTAACAACCCCCTTGAATTAGATAACCCTTCTTCCTTATTTTAATGTACAGTTATATTTATAAAGAAATATAAAGTCCCAATTTCACCTCCAGTGTTCTAACGCAAGCCTTGCCTGTGAGATATTTTCCTGTGTGGTACTGACAAGCCTGTTTCAGAAACCCAAGTGAGATAATATTTGAGTTCTATTGCTCAAATTATTATTATCAAATTATTATTAGCTCCAGAGCCTCAGGAGGTCAGCAGTGCCTAATACACCTCCTTCACTATCCCTCTCACTTCTCTACTCCAGCTTCTCCTGATGCAAAGGAGGCAGAGACTCTGCACATCACCAGCAGTGTCACTGTGATGTCCAGCCCGAGGAAGATGAGCAGGAGAGGATGATGATGATGGTCTGTTACCTTTTCTCCTGGATCTCAAAGTATTCTTTCCTCTTCTGCAGCCTCAGAGCCTCCCTCTCTTCAGAAGTAGATTCGTAGCTGTAGTAGTGCAGCAGAAAGGGCCACACCTCCCCACGGATGGAAATATCAATCCCACCAAAGAAAATGGCCTGGAAGAAGGAGCAAAAGTTATGGCTGGTACAGTTGTAACATTCCCAAATACAGCAACAAGCAACTGCCCGCTGCTGTGCTTTGGTGCTTCTGCCGTTCTTTCCTGACAAGTGACGCCTTGATTCAAGCTCCTGCAATTTGCACATGTTTAGAGGGAAAGTGCTGGCCCTCTATTCCCAGACCAGACACAAATCGGGCTCATTTCAATGTCAATAACCACCCCCGGAGAGGCTCTATGATTAACGTGTCGTTCTCATGTCACGGCTTAATCCCCAGTCCTGGAGACACTGCACTGCACTGCAAACTTTTCTCTCAGGGCCCGGGCCCAGTGCTCCCCCTGCGTTATTTCATTGCACTCCCAGTTCCTACAGCAATCTCCAGTTCCTACAGCAATCTCCAGTTCACACAGCAATCCCAGGTCACACAGCAATCCCAGGTCACACAGAAATCCCAGCTCACGCAGCGATCTCCAGTTCCCTCTGTGATTTGGTCACACATTCTGCAAACAAGGTGGGCACTGGGCATTTTGGTTTATTGATTCCAAACGGCAGCAGAAGTGAGACAGCTCATCCTTGGTCAGGGAGATGTTCCACCACCCCAGAAACACAGAATCCCAGAATAGCTGGGGTTGGAAGGGACCTCTGGAGATCACCTAGTCCAACCCTCCTGCCAAGGCAGGGTCACCTGGAGCAGGTGACACAGGAACACATCCAGGCAGGGATCTGCTCCCTGAGCAGATTCCAGTCCCACAGCAAGATCTCCAGCCCGGGCTTCATACACCAGTCTCCACCCTCCCAGTTCTCGCCCCCAGCATGAAAGCAAACTCCTGCAGCTTCCCCCTGGGGACTCCCACTCCGCAGCAGGAGAGAACAGATGAAAACCTCTCACCTTCTGCAGCTTGTACTCCTCCTCCACCTGTCCGGCCTCATTCAGGTGGTGCAGCCAGGCAGACACATCGAGGCGCCTGTAGGTGTTCTCCTCGGGGTGTGTTTCTGAGGAGGGCAGCTTGGGGCGCCGGATGGAGAACTGCATACAGGTTTTCTCATCAGCAAGCTGCTGAACGGGGCAAAACAAACCAGAACTGGAGGCAGGAACCAGAGAGAGCAGCAGAGTGTGAAACCCAGAGCAGGGAAACCTCTGTGCATGGTTCATGTAGGATTAAGCACTGAGGAGCTGCACTTGGGGAGGTTTGGACTTTTTTTTTTTGAATTCCAACCATTATGATAATGAGTGATTAGGATAATTAAAAATCCAAGCACCACAAAACAGCTTCACCTTAAAAAAAAAAATAGTTTCCATTCCTCCTCCAGTGTTATCCCTGACCTGAAACTGAATTAATGCTGCTTACAGCAAAACTTCCCCCTGCCAGGAATGCTTGCAATAAATTACATATGATTGGCCATATACAAAGGGATTGCTGTTAGGCGAGCGGGGAACGGCACTGCCAGGCTCTCTGAGGGCACTCATGATCCCAGTGCAAGACTGCAGCTGACATTTAATTTAAAAATCAAAGGTTGTTCAATGCAAAAAGTGAGCCCATGCGACCATAATAAGAAAAGCAGCGGGGGGCTCTGTGGGAAGGATGGAAATTTAAAAATCACTGTTTCTAATAAGCACATACAATATCTTAAACAGATAATTAAAGAGCTCTTATCACATTTATATGTAGATTGAACAAAATATGGCAAGATGCCTTGTCAAAACATTCTCCAAAGCCATGAGCTGCACATCACAAGGTGGATGAAAGGCTCTGACAGAATTTCTGACCTACCACTCCAGATTTCCAGCCACCTTCCATGCCTAAAGGACAGTGCTGACCTGTCAGGTCTAGCAAAATCACTACCTAAGCAAGTCTTTTGGATGATCTTCCCCCACATTCCACAGGTGGAACAGGAATGGATGGGATAAGCAAGTCCAAGAGAGACCTCGTGTCCAACTTGCAGTTCCATCCTAAACATCCAACACGTGGCAGCTTTCTGCCCGACTTGGTGACATGAACTCAAAGATTCATTTCTCCAAAACACAAACCCAAGTGTGAAACACCTGCTGGAAAACCCCTCTTTGCCCCAGGAACCTCACTCAAGTACCTGGTCCTTGAGATGGGTCTCTGTGCAGTACTTCCACTGCTGAAACACCTCAGACAGTTTATCCAGGCCACCGTGGTGAAAGTGGAAGATCTTGTACTGGCTCTCCCTGCTTGCAACCACCAGCTGTCCACAGGTACACGCCTCATCACTGCAGGGAACAACGGGAGAACAACCTGCATGGGCTGCCCAGGACAACGAGGGGCCAGCAGGAAGGGGGACTCTCACGTGAGAGACAGTGCAAAGCAAAGCACAGTGTGCAGCACCTGGTGAGGGGAAGGCAAAGGAAAAGGTACCACAGGTAAAGATTTTCACCAGGTTATTTGAAGCATTTGAATAACCTCCAGGTTATTTGAAGCATTTTTGGTAAGACAGTTAAGAGCAACCTTTACCTTATTAGAAAATAAAATCCTGTAATTCAGAGTCTCTCCTTGGGTTGGGCTGACACTCACTTGACACTCACATGAGACAACCATTCTGGAAAGGCTTCCAAGCAGGACTGCAGAAGCCATCTGTCCCCAGAGCCCTGAACCAGAGCACACACAACTCTCACACACAACGATCTGGTACCTGAAGAAGAGACGAAGGGATCTCATTTGTCCCAGGTCCACTCTGAAGACACCACAGACCTGCTCGAGGGCAAATACCTTCTGCTGTTCATCCCATCTGGTGCTCTGTGTTTGCCCGTTGTTCTCCTGGAACTGGGCACTGGTGTCGAGGCTGGAGGCAGAGCTGGTGGAGCAGGTCATGCGATTGTCACACGTGTCCCTGCAGACAGAGCAGAGGGGCTGCAGGTACATGTAACAACCATGTTCAAAACCTTTAGTCAGAGCTCTGAGATGGGGATTCAGTGCAGGCCCAAGGAGTCAATAACCAACACCCCATGTAAGAGATTAGATTATTTTTATTTAAATAAATTCCCTATCATCCCAAAAAAATCCTGGTTTTGGTCTGCTCCAAATTGCATACAGAACTGGGCAGAGCCAAACTCATTCCTCAAAACACTTGAGAAGGCAAAATGGGGAAGCTCAAGCAGTGCCCTCAGTGTGCAGCTCAGCCTCTGCACTGGGATGGGAACAGGAGTGATGCAGCATGGACCTGGGACCTCACCTGGGAAATTCCCTTCATGACCAGTGAGATCCAAAGATGTTTTCCCCTGAACTCCAGTTTCTCATTATGCCTTTGCAAGTGGACCTGCCAAGCCTGGAATCGTTTCTATGAACTCCAGATAAAATGGTTTCCACTTGCAATCTTGAAACTTGGAGGAGTTGAGGATGTGAAATCACACCTGAGCTCTTCAACCCACCACAAGTAGACTAAGAGGATACAACCCTATCCCAAATCCACCCCAGAGCTCTTAGCTTTAAATGCAAACTGAGCTTAGACTCAGAAAGCCCACATGCCCCCAACCAGCCCAAATCACAAAAGAAAAAGAGCACTGCTTTGGGAATGAAGTGAATCTGAAACTGTGACCCCTCGGTCCGTAAAAAGGCCAATGCACGTGAACAATCCCCGTGCGGGCTCTGAATGGGCTCCGCTGTGAAATCGGGGTTTGCCAGACAAGGCCAGGAGCAGGTACAAAGCAGCCCCCTGCAAGGCCACTTTATGCCATGTTTTCTAATCCGCTTATCCAACAATGTGGGCACTGAACACTGGAAATCACACACTCAGCATGCATTCCACACCAGTGTGCCTTCCGAGCCTGGATCCAGGGCCTCTTCCACTGGGACCAGCCTGATGTGCAGCATCTCCCCATGGGCCAGGTCGTTGCATTCCAATGGACAGGGTTCTGGACAACCCAGTTAGCTGTGGGTTAAATTTTTAACCAAGGCCCTTCAGGACATCCCAGTCAGGACACTCCAGCACCTGCACTGGGAGCAGATCCCGGAGTCCCTTCCTGGTCCTGGAGCACTGTCTGGATGAGCCCAAGGCTGGTTGACTTCAGCTAAAGGAGTGGCTTTGCTGCTCTGGACATCAAGTTCAGCTGCTCCAGTTTTTGGAGAGAAAGCACCTTAGCAGAACCTACATTCAGGCCATTCAGAGGATGAGGATTTAGAAGGGATGTGGCAATAGGGATCACACTACACACCCAAACTCACTCAGAGAGAATCCACAGCAGACTTTCCAGGTTAGACACCAGGACACCTCCAATCTTATGCATGGCTATACACCATGGAATTTCTGCATGAAGATTGTACTGTCCTTTGTGAAAAATCAAGCATTACTTTTGGATAAAGCATCAAAATGTAACACTTTCTAAAACATTCAGCATCTCATGTCAGTGCAAATGTAACAGGAGTCTTGGTACAAGATGCTTGGGCTGGACTCCTTGCTAGGAGCAGCTGGTATTTATGGAGCAACACTTCATAACAGCCACAGCTGGTTACACAGGATTTTCCTGGAAGAGATGACTCAAACTAACTCAAAGACTAAGCAGAAGCAACCCATTTTCTAAAACTCTTGCAAAGATGAGCTGGTCAATATGGCAAAGGGTTGGAGGATGAGTTGGTGGGAGGATCCTTACCCTGTGGGTCCTTGTCCTGGAGACCAACATGCTCATTCTTCAAGAGCATCACTGCAAGTGAACAGCAGCAGAGAACTGCTGAGAAATGAGTTACTAGTAGGGCTGGGCAGGCTTGCTTTGATCTCAGAAATTCCGTAGCTCCTCAGCACAGAACACCATTGCCTGCTGCAGTTCCTTCTGCTGCATAACCCAAATGTGCCTCAGACACACCAGCAGCAACCCGAGGGGCTGCAGAGCCTGGGCATGGCAGTGCTGGCACTGCTGTATTTTCAGGAAATGCTTCTAAAGACAAATGTTTACAGTTCACATTCAATGGTGACAAGCTCACACACGCATCCCACAGACATGGAACCAACTCCTGTGGGTGGATTTACCCTTTCCAGACAGGAAAAGGCACCAAGGGCAAGCAGGGTGCCTCAACCCGGGGAAACTCCAGAGGGTGAAATCTGAAAGAGACACCTGTGCCCCCCTGTCCTTTACAGGGGTCGATGAACACAAACGTTCACACACAGGACAGATGCAGAGATAGAGCCACCTCATTCACTGCTGGTTACTGAGTCAATGGGGAAATTCAGAAAAAAACCCTTGCTGTGTTTAAAATTACATTTTTCCTGCATATATTGGTCAAAAAAAATTGAAAATAATCTGTTGGACTACTTTTAAAAATAATTTTAATATTGAGATCATTTTGGATGTCAGCAACAACAAGCACTATGATTTCTGGAAATTTTGTGGATTTTGGGGAGTCCTCTTACCAGGCACTCAAGATAAATAGATGCAGGGGAGGAATTTATTATTTGTCAGTCTGTTCTCTCTGTTAGATGAGGAATTTATCCCAGAGCGCCATGCAAAAGCAGAGGGCTGAAGCACTGCAAGTCAAATAGCTGGAGGAACATTCCAGAGAGACTTTGGGTTGAGGGATCCAGGAAAAACAGAGCACCAGCTAATATACAGCACTGCTCAGCAAAACAACAAGTGCACTGGGCCACGGGAATAAAAGGGACAGGGAGAAAACCAAGGAGGATTAGCAAAACCAGAGGCAGGAAACCCACAGACTTACTCATGTGTTCAGTTTGGGCCCTCATGGCCAGAGAGGGTTGGACTCAGTGATATTAGAGGGCTTTTCCAACATAAACAGTTCTAGGATTCCACTTCAGCCTTTTCCCCTCACCGAACTTGTCTCAAAACGTATCCCATTCTTGCTGGGGAGCAAGACCAGGAGCTGACATATTTTCTCCACTCACCAATTAACTACAGCAGCCAACCATATCTACACTCCTCGAGCTGTGGTTGCCCCACAGGAGCCACTGTCCTCCTCCCACCCCATGGGACCTCCTGCACGCCCGACCAAGGAGCTCAGACACTTCTGGTGTGCAGCAATGGGACCCAACTTGTTGGGCTAAAGCCTTGGAACACACCTACAGCACAAAGAAAGCTGAACCCAGTTATTATTTCTGTTCCAGAGTGGGGGCAGAGACCTGCCCTGATTACCTGGGAAGCCGATTTCAGCAACAAAGAACTAATAACTCATTTTACGACATGATGTGACAAATGTAATTATAAGACAGAAAGGGGCTGAAGGTTACAGCCATGATGTGGCACTCACCCAAGCTGTCAGCGTGTACCACCTGATTCCCAGGGAGCCTCCTCCAAGAGCCAAACCCTCCTCATGGAGCTGGCTCTCCATCACCATTGTGCTAACCTACACCGGCACTAATAACAGCTCTCCCACAGCCCCAGCATTCCTGGCTTGGGAAGCATCATTTACAGACAATGAGTATCATCATAATGTATGAGCATCCATGTAATGGGAATTACATGCCCCTTTTCCTCCCCAGGGGTTAACATTTCTCTGTTTCTCTGCTATTCCCCACAGGCACTGACCTTCTGGGCTCCTCTTCTTCCCAGCAAGGTGAAACAGCTCCTGGCAGCATCAGCTGCTAAGTCAGACATCTTCAAACAAATAATCCATCAATAAAAGTTCAAAGGTATACTGAAATGCCTAAAAATTGAGTGCAATGGCTGCATAGAGTGAGGTAATATTGGGCAGCTGGAACCCAAATCCATTGTTCTGGTAAAAAAATTGCCCTTGACAATATACATATATTACAAACTGTGAAAAGTGCTGACTTCAGGGACATAAAAGACAAGCAAAGGAAACCAGATTGGTAACTTAGTATTGAAAAAAAAAAAGGTGTTAAAATCTTTCTGCTCGCTCTGTGTAACATTGCAGAGCAGGGCTGGAAGGACACTCAGCACAGAGCACCAGCTTCCCACGGAGTGTGGCCACACAGAGCCAGCCACGGACACTGAAACTCTGCCATCACACCAGCTCCTCACCCTGACCAGCACAGACAAGTAACTGGGCTGAGAATTGTGTTAAATTCAGTCCTTGGCTGAAAATACTTGGAACTTGAAGTTCCTGTGCCTCAGAGATCCTGAACAATTTCCACTGACCACGGTGACTAGGGAACAAGGTGTTCGATAGCCTGGACAAAAGCCTAGCCAGGATTTCTGAAATTAGATGTCAAAACATCCTCATGTGGAAGCGTTTCTATACATCTGCAAACACGTGGGAAACAAATCTGACCATTCCTCCTATTTGTTGGGGAAACCTGGGAAGAACTACTCAGGCTGTTAGAGTACAAAGTACACGGATGTCAGCATGGACTTTCTAAAAGCTTGTTCCACAGGCTTTCCATTGATCTGTTTGCTTTCAAAACATAAATTTCCCCACGTTGAACTGCACTAAATGCTATTTAGTAGCTAATTAACTTTCTGTGCTGAAAACCTCCTGTAATTGCACTTCTTTCACCTTTTTGAGCCTGTGTCCCCCGGGGAGCCCAAGCTGTCCTACGGCATTTGTTCTGCTCATTTCTACCTCACAGGCACAAGTTCCTTCCCGACACTGGGCTGCCAATCACAGCTGCAGAGGTCACTGGAGACCAAATTAGGAGCACTCTGCCTCTGACAAACTTGCTTTGCTTAGCTTGTCGTAAAGGGAAAACAAACGCTTACGAAAAATACTTGTATCCCTCCGTGCAGGGCACCAGCAGATCCAAGTGCTTCTCCAAGTCAGCATGCTGTTGTTAGTCACCCTTCGGGTTCCTGTTATTAACAGCACCCGAAGAACAAGCTGTTTACACCTGAAAAGTGCTGGAGTGCCTCCCTCACCTCGAATGGGGATGGAACAGGGGGGTCTGTGGTCACCAGCCGTGACCGTGTCGGCCACGGTGCCGGCACAGGGAGCGCAGGGACCTTCACAGGCACCCTCTGACCTTGGGCTGTAACAGCAAGTTCACCATCAGGGACGGGGCTGGGAATTAACAACAGCTCTGCCAACACCAGCCTGACAAATAAACCACTGTAACACGACGAGGGACTCGTGGAAACCCGATTATGCAGCTTTGCCTTCTGACGGGCGTAATTGGTTTGTCCTTGAGAAATAAAGATCAAACCGATTTGTTCTGCTTTATGGGGCTGTGGCAATCCGCGTTTCCAGCGCCCTGCCTGCCTTCCCGGAGCTTCACAACTACCTGGCAGGGGTAGAGCAGGGTTCCTCATCCCAAATGTTGGTGACAGCAGCCACCGTGTGAGTGGAGTGGCTGGGGGGGGACCCCGGTGGTGCTGCCGTCGCACCCCGTGCTCTGAGGAGGGCAAAAATGTTCCCACACTGGGGGCTTTGTTGCTCCTAATTCATCCCTCCAAGCCCTCAAGCCTGAGGGGAAGCCAGGCGATTCCAGCCAGCAAGAGGGACATTAGAAAAACAGCCCCATGACCTCTGAAGGGTCCCCCCAGTGCTGTGAGTTGAAGCAAAAGGAAAACAAAATAAACTCAGAATTCTTGAGTTAATTATTTTGATTGTAAATGGGAAAAGGGGAAAAAAATAATCAGAAGTTTGTAGTGAATTAATGGGTGTTTTAATCTCTTTTCCCCAAAGCCTGGAATATGATACACAGCTACCTCCAGCCAGAAGACAAACAATCTGCTTTCACAGCTGACACTTCCACACAGGTGTAGCTGCTCAGGTAAACCCAGACAAGGTTTTTGGACTTTTCTCTGTGACTTCTTGTTGCAGGGAGGGAGCAGGGGCAGAATGAGCAGTTTGATCCTGATGAATCAAATGCACCCAGCTCCGAGCAGCCAAACACAACAAATCACTTAGAGCCGAGTGGACGCTGCTCAGGGATGCAAATGTTACCTTTGATTTAAGGGAGGAAAATATTCCAGAAGCTGAATGGTGGATTTTTACAATCCATACAGAGAAGGGGCACCTCATGCCTGAGTTTCTGCTCATTAATAAATCAATCGAAATGCAACACTTTTAAAAAAAAAATTCCTTAGATGGAAAAAGTGATTTCTCAGCAAAGCCTGAAAAAGAATGTTTGCTTTTCAGCCCATTACAGCCTGGAGAAGGGGACCTTTCTTCCTAGTGTTTATTTAATTTTTAAAATCAATGGATTATTTAGCTTTTTTTTTTTTTCTTTCAGTTCTATCCATGCAAAAATAAAATTCACCCCTAATTATGCTAATTACAATCAAGCCTTCAAACCCCTGCTCCCTTGAAAGCCCTGCAGATTACCTTTGTTCTTATATTCCTGGCTCTAAGCAGTGAACTGGGAATTTCAGGGGGACGTTTTGGTGGCAAAGTTAACCAACTGCCCGGACTCTGCCCCAGCGTGAGCTGAGCCAGAACCACCCAGGGAGGATTTCACTGTTTCCACAAGACAATGCGGATTCCCCAAGGGAAGAGCTTGCTTCAAGTAGCAGAAAAGGGAGAGGAAAGAGGAGTGCTGCCTAAAAGCATGTTCCAGAGTTATTGTAAATGCCTAATGCTGGGATAATTGCGAGGCCCGAGCCAAGGAGACAGAGGCTGTGCAGATTTATTTGCATATACTGTGGTGCTTTGGAGGGGACATGCTCTTTATTTTGATCCAGTTAACGCAATTCTTCCCTCACAAAGCTGTGGATACCTGCCAGCACCATTTATCTCCGCTCTCCATTCAGATTTCTGGGCGTTGTGATTGTATAAATAAGTAACAGAAGAAATGCAAGAATATCCAGGGAAAAGGAGAGAGCAGCCCTGCTGAGAAGGACTTGGGGGTCCTGGTGGGGGAGAGGCTGGACATGACCCACCCCAGACACCCCCCGTGCCCGGGGCTGGTCCCACAGCGTGGGCAGCAGGATGGGGGGGATTCTGCCCCTCTGCCCCCCCAGGTGAGACCCCCCTGCAGAGCTGCCCCAGCCCTGGGGGCAGCACAGGGAGGACATGGAGCTGCTGGAGCGAGTCCAGAGGAGGCACCAGGATGGACAGAGGATGGAGCAGCTCTGCTGGGAGAGCTGGGATTGTCCAGCTTGGCAAAGGGAAGCTTCGGGGGGAACCAATTATGGCCTTCCAGTGCTTGAAACAGCTGACAAGAGACAGGGAGAGAGACTATTTCCAAGGGCCTGGGGTGCCAGGATAAGGGGGAACGGCTTCCCAGTGCCCGCGGGCAGGGTTAGCTGGGATATTGGGCATCAATTCCCCCCTGCGAGGGGGTGGCACCGGCGTGTCCCCCGCTCCGTGACCGGGGGGGAGGACCGGCATGGGGAGGGGGAGACACAGCGGGATGGGGATGGGGATGAGGACACACCGGGATGGGGATGGGGGGACACACCGGGATGGGGGACACACCGGGATGGGGATGAGGACACACCGG
>VXBX01005212.1:29602-41270 GCA_013400415.1 Scytalopus superciliaris | reverse complement strand
CCATCCCCATCCCCATTCCCGGTCCTGCCCCAGGTCCCGGCCCTTCCCGCTGAGCCCAAATCCAGCTCGGGCCGTCCCGTCCCCGACCCGAACAGCTCCCGGTGCCCCAAAACCCCCGGGGCCGAACGGGTCGCCCTCCCTGTCCCCCATCACTCCCGTTACGGGATCTCCCTCTCTCGGCACCGTCAGTCCCCCCGCCCCACCCGTGACATCCCAAAAAAAGAGCTTCGCGAACCCTCCGAGCCGCAATTCCCGATCCCGAGTGAGCTGTCACTATTTTCTGCCACTGAAATCTGGCAGCGAACCAACGCAGGGAAGAAACAAACCTGCTATAATTAATGTTTTTGCTGTTCAAATATTTATATGAAGTAAGATAGAGCCGTATGCCTCTGCAATCTCTTGGATCTGTCCAACCTGCTCGGCTTTGCAGCCGGGAACAGCTATAATGGATTTACACAGGGCTGGTGATGGCTCAGCCTGCCCAGCACCCAGCTCTGTGCAGACCACCACTGCCTTGGAGAGAGGTTACACTGACCCCACGGCACAGACAGAAGGGGAAAAGCACTATTCGTCTCATGGAAGAAGGATTTGGGAATGTTTTTTTTTTTTTTTTTTTCCTGGGCATTGGTTTGGGTCCAAGTGGAATTAGGAGCTTCAGTGTCTTACATCATAAATGGCACCAGATCAGGCAAGTCCTGGGGAACTGGAGCCTGGACCAGGCACCCCTTGCGCTCATCCCCAAGGCTGAAATCATCCAAACTGAGATGCTGCAAGAAGTTACAGGAGATTTTGAAGTCTCTGAGCAATTCCCCCGGTTCTACTATAATCACTTCTGTTACAACAGCCATGAATTCCCAACCCCTTGATGACTCCAGAGCTCCCACCAGTTCACACTAATTTCAGCTCATTTCCCTTATAATTTTCCCTCCTGTTTTTGCTGCAGAGGTCGGAGCAGCTCTAAGCCCTTCAGGTGAGCTGCCAAAACAACATGATGCAACACCATCCCCTGCTCCCATCTGCTCCCACCCCCTGCTCCCCGGAGCAGCTCATTTACTGATGAGCTCCTGGGAAGAGCCTTAACAACAGGATGTGCAACACATCCGTGAAAATTGCATCAACTGCGACACCAAGGAGTTTTTCCCTGTGTTGTGAACTTTGCCTGGATTCCCTGTGATGGATTTGCCATGTGAATTCATGTCTGCTGAAGAACACGAGAACTCACCATCACCCAGCTCCATCATGAAAATGTTTCATTATTTGGTATTGCAGGCTGCTAAAATGATCAGTGTATTATGAGACACATTTCCTTCTTGCATTGATATCTCTGACCACACTGTCATGTCACTTATGCTTGTCCTTTACAGCAAGAGCTGTGGGAGCACTGCTGGCCTCTGTCCCAGCACCTGCAGGGCCACTCCTGGAGCTACAACCTCTGGCCAGATGTTGCCCCAAGCTCCACTCGTAACAATTCCACCACTGAGGCTCCTGGGTCCAAATTCTGACTCTATTGATCAACAAGCAAGTTAGCAACGGAGCAAATGCCAGTGTTTATTTCTTCTCTTCAGCAATTTTGAGGTGCTCGTCTGATATCAGCAACTGCTATTTGTTAAAGGTAAAGCCTTCAGCAGCCCAAGCACCTGTCACTTGGGAAAGCTTCTGTTAACCAGGGATCTGGCAGAGCACAAACCCCCACCCCAAACCAAACCCCACTTACAGAGCACTAAGTGCTTCCACAACCAATTGTATAGATCTGATGTCACGGTCAGTTCAATAACTCCATTGCTGGACAGACATTACAGAAGTGTCAGATGCTGTTTGGCTGCCAGGATGCAACAAAAACCTTTTAGTTACACTTTACTGATGGGGAAAATGGAAGCTGAGGAAGCCAGAGCTGGGCACAGAGAGCAGCTGCCCTGAATTTGTGCCCTTCAGACCACAAGGCAAATGTTTCCTGACAGCCAGCAAACAACAGTGACTGGGGAGGGGAGGGAAGGGACAGAATGGATCGATTTTGCTTCCAGAATCCCTCCTTTCCTACAGAAACACAGTCCCTGACAAAGCTGCCATTAATGCAGGCATTTTCCACACCAGCTACCTCCTGCAGGAACCACGTCCTGTGAGCAGAAAGGGGGCCCCAAAGTTAAGGACACAAACCCCAGAAGAGTAAGGCCACCTTTCCCTGAGGGGAGAGGGCACCCTGCAGGAGAGGTGCCAGGCTGGTCCAAAGAGAGAAACAGGAGTGTGTATGCTGGTGCTGGGACACTCCCACTGCTCCCACCAAGGAATTGTGTAAATGGGAGCAGAGCATCAATCGCCACATGGGATGCCTGGCAGCCTTTCAAACTCAGAAGCAAAGAGGAAAAAAAAACAACAATGGATACATTTCTATTTCCTTATGTTCTACCAGGCGAGTTGTTGAACTTACAATGACCGACTCGTTGTGCAACTCCAAGGCTCCCCAGCCCACCTCCCTCCTTCCTCTCCATCCCTGGTCTGCACACAAAGTGTTTCGGGGTCCCTTCTCCCAGGGTGGCCAGGCCACCTTCCTCAGAGGATGCTCCGAGAGGCAGATGGGACTCATGACTCCTGGTCACACAGGAATTTTGGCAAGCAGCTCGCTGAGCCCCTGATCTCATCTGTTCCAAGTCTACCTGTCCATCCCAATTCCTCCACAGTGTCCCATTTCTCCATTTCCTGGCTGGACAGAAATACAACACATTCCTTCAGCTTCTGCAGCAACCACAGGGAAGAGCAGAGTTGTCTTTGCAAGAACTCCCAGTGCAGAGGGAAACAACCAGAAACAGTTGTTCCTCCTGGCAGGGAGGAGGTGGTGACCGGGAGGTGGGGAGGGAAGAGAGCTGGAACAATCTGCCAGCAGCACAAACTTCGTTCCCACTCCAGCTCTGGCTCAGAGGGGAAACAGCCAGCAGAAAAAAAAAACCAAACAAACAAACCAAAACAAACCCTTAAGAAGCAAGGAAGCTGTTCTCATGCTTGCAGTGACTTCTAAAAGAGCATCTCCCACTCCCCAAAACACTGAGATGAACACAGGAAGTAAGAGATGCTTTTTGACAGGACTTTTGCAAAGTATTCTATGCAAAATCTCTAATTTGTAAGACCCTGCAGATTCATGTGAGGGAGCTCTATGGAGAAGAACAAACTGGCCTAAAAAATGCACACACTGGACAAAAACCTTTCAGGTCTGAAGTCCCAGGCAACAAAAGTCTGTTTTATTAATCTGCTGTCAATTAGGAGTGTCACATGCACCGTGTGAGGCTTCAGACTGGCACCACAAGAGTTAAAAAAAAAAAGAAGAGAAAACCCAAAGCCAATCAGGCCCCTGAGCTGCGTGTGCAGAGCCGGCTCTGCCTGGCTGGAGCTGTCAGGGCTCCAGCAACAGCAGCGAGGAAAGCCAGCAGAGGGCAGGGAAATGCTGCAAGAATTCACAGACGAGGCAGGGAAGATGCAATAAACTATATTTCCTTCCTTTCCCAACACTATTTGGAGCTCAGAGTGTAAGTGTTACAGAACAGTTAAACCACAACACTCCTGGGACCCTCCTAGGGCAGCTCCTCTCCCAGTGCCAAAGCTCTCCGAGACCACAGCGTGCCTGGGGCAGCACATGGGCTGTGGAGCAGGCCAGACTGGGATTTCCCCAGGAGGAGCTCTGCCTCCTGGTTTTCAGCAGCCAGGACATTATTCTGAATGTGTCCCTCAACCATTGCAGCAGGATAATGACCCTGTAACCCAGGGGGTGACTGGGACACAGCTTCCACAAACACACACTGACAGACAGGAACATTTTTCCTGTAAGAATCTTACTGTTGGAACTCAAAACAGCAGCATCCTGCTGGGGCACACCTCCAGTGCAAAGCTGATACAAAGTCTGATGTCACCACACTGAAGGGTTTTAAAATACCCAGAGAGATTTAAATCCATTAAAACCTTTCCTCACAAACGTTGTTCCTACTGGCATTCTCTGGGCTTGAGTTTAGCCTGTAAAACAGAGGCCAAATCTCTTCAACTGCCAAGTCTCAGTGCAGTCTGTGCATTGCTGGCAGGCACAAAGGAGAACTCCCTTCTCCTCATTCCAGGTATAGTTTCACAATGGAGCTGTAGCCCCACAGGCAGCCCCACAGTGCTTCAGGAATGGAGCACACCCATCCTCCCTGAGATGGAAACGAGTGATACACCAACAGGTCACAGATCAGAAAGCCAGAGCAAGTGGGTATGAAAGCACTGAGTTATACAGGTATCCTCCTGCTTGTTTTGTCTCTGGCAAGGCGCCCTCTTACCCTGTGTAGAGTTTACTGCAAGTGCCATTGAGAAGCATTGACTGAAATACCCAGGTTAGACATGCAAGAATTAGTATTTATGTGTCTGAAGTGGGACCATGTTCTGAACACCAGCAAAACAAGCTCCCACACACAGGTTTCATGTCAACAAGGGACCTAGAGAGACACCCATGGCTCAGGAAGTCACACAGGCTCTTTGATGTGGCTCTGCAAGAGAAGCAATGAGCTCAGCTCCTCAGCAAAGCCAATTAGGCCAACAAAGGACCTGTTTAATTTAGTAATGCTGCTTCCAGGGCTCAAGACACTTCATCTTAAAGACTGTGCATACACAGCCCTGGATGTTTGGGGCCAGGGTTCACCGAGCAGAAGCAGAACTGGCCGGCAAACAGTTTCCTGTAAATTCTACAGGAGTCTGGAGCAAGACCAGACATTCAGCTCGATGCCACTGTGAAGTTTCACAATTTCCTTCAGCATCTCCAAGCTCAGCATCCAACACCCAGCTGTTCACTCAGAAACCAGAGAGAGGGTGCACTCACCTGCTTTCACTGTCCAGAAACACAGAACTGCTGCTTTTCCCAAGGGCTTCACTGATGGGAGAGAGGCAGAAGGGGGAGGAGAAGGCATCGGAATCAGAGTCAAAAGTACTGTCCCTGCTCACGTCATCAGCAGACAGCTCCAAGGAGCCCTCATCCTCCCGGCAGTCCAGCCCTTCCTCCGTGCCCTCTGCTGACAGCTCAGCCCTGTGGTGCTCCTCCTGGGAGCTGACTGTGCACAGGATCCCTGAGTCGCTGCGCGGGGGCTGCGGGGACCGGCGGGCGCTGCTCTGCGACAGCCTCTCCCCTTCCGAGGAGGGGGGGCTGCTGTGGGGCCCATCCCTGCCAGGCTGGGACACCGTCAGGACCTCGTCTCCCCCGAGGGTCCCGGGCCCCCTGTGCTCCGGGGGGCAGGCGAGGCCGAATCCCGGGGCGTGCCGGCCGCGCCGCCGGGGCGCTTTGCGGACGGGGGAGCTCTCGGGGGTGATGTAGCGCAGGGCTTCCTCATCCTGCCTCTGGATGCGGGAGTTGGGCACCCAGGCCAGGATCAGCGTGCTCCCCAGGAGCTCATCCTTCTCCATGTACAAGCACAAATAGCCTGGGGAGAAAGCACAGGAGCAACCAGTTGTGATGTGGGTTTGTTCTCAGGGAACTGCATAACCCTGGGATTTCTCTTTCCCTGTCTCCCCGTCCCTGGAAGTGTTCCAGACCAGATAGGATGGAGCTCTGAGCAACCTGGTCTAGTGGAAGGTGTCCCTGCCCATGGCATGGGGAGTGGAATGAGATGATCTTTAAGGTCCCTCCCAACCCAAACCATCCTGGGATCCCCCCCACTTCACCACCACTTACACAGGGGCAAAACAAAACCTTGTAATTTACCAGGACAGAATTCTACCCAATGAATTGTGGAGTGCTCAATATTACTCAGTATTTGCAAGTCATTTCAAGTCTGCATATGGCTTTTGAACAGTCTAAATTCCCTCTGGCCTAAGTGGACAGACAAATGCCATGCAAATACTTGGACTTCCTGGATGGATTACTAATCAAGAGTAAACTGTGAGATGTGTTGCCACATGTAAAACTTCTACTATTTCTTAGTTAAACAATTTCAAGTGCCAGCTGAAGATTGATTTCTCAAGAATATTTACCTTAGTGTAGCCAAAGGGCTACAATTTTCATGGAAAGCCAATGGAAAAAGAAGTCACACAAAAAGGGAAGCAAGGGTCAATGCTCACAGATTAATTCATTTTGTGAAGCTGAGCCAGGAGCCACAGCTCTTTGATGAGAACATGAAAGAGTGCAGAACAGATGAGAATAAAGGGACAGAGCAGGATTTATCTTCATTTACTCCAGTGCATGCAGCCACACTCAGGTTTTCTTGCTTTTCCCTTTACCAGGGGTTGCTGAGGCCACTCCAGCAATGACAGTTACAAGAGGATAACTTGGATTTTCTGAACAATTCAGATTTGAATGAGCAACAGAAGCTACTGCCCTCAAATGACAATTGTTCATCTTCCAACAGCACAAAAGGTCTTACTACACCAGGTAAATCCATGCTGGACCACGGAGAAATCAATTCTCCTACTAAAGAAAGAACTGATGTATCACCTTGTGGATGGCTTTCCTTAGCCTTCTGCAAAACTGCGTTGCCCTGACCCTCACTGGCACCTCTTCATTTGTTAGAGCCCAACTGAATTTGATAGAAACGTCCCCCAGGAGAGAGAAAAAGAGAGTGAGCAGTGTCTGCAACACCCCCTCACCTGGATGGTGCTCCCCGATGCCTTGTAGCAGCTCAGGCGGGTGGACACAGACATTGTTCTTGGAGTAGATAATCTCCCCATCAAGCAGAGAAGATGAGCTGCTGCCACCACCAGGATTCAGGGTCAGGAGGTCAGATGCTTTGGAAGAGGCACGTCGGAGGAGTCGCCCCAGAGACATCGCCAAGGAAATGTTTCCATTATCTGTCAGCTCTAGTCAGGAGCCAAATTCAGAAGATCTGCCAACAAGGGGAGAAAAAATAGTGTTAGAACCAATTTAGCAACAGCACAGCATGTGCCACCCACTGTCTGAGGATGAGTTTCCTACTAATGCTGCATCAATCCACAATCCAAGCAAGAGCCTCTGAATGCTCTGCATCTGTAACATCACCTCCATGCTGTACAGAAGCTGAAGCACAGAATGCTTGAATCACAGCACAAGCAGTTACTGAGTTTCAGTCTCTGCTGGGACTTGATGGAGAAGCCCCAACCCTGGTCTATACCAGCAAGTGTTCAGGATAAGAGAATTACTTTGCAAGTCCTGTGCACTCCTGCCTCCTTCCAGCACCGAACACAGCATGTATCCTCATGTCTCAGCCCTTAAACCCACACACAGTGGAGCTCTGTGCTTTCTCTTGTCCACATTGCCAAACCCCACAGTTTCAGGCTGGGTTACACCAGGGAGAAAGTCATTTGCTCAACCACATTTAAAGAACAAATTACCTTCCCTCTCATTGCACCCTGCAAGAACAGACAGTAAATCATGCTGCAGCTCCTCCCTCCCCACAGCGAGTTACAACAGGCTGTTTCCACACAGGCTTGGGGGGTCTGGAGCAGTGATGTGGAGCAACCTGAGCCTCCAGCACACCTGAGCAGGGGCATCTGTCACCACAACACCTCGCAGGCAGCACAGACTGCCCAGCTCTGCCTGGTGCTGTTGGGACTGAAACCAGCCCTGCTGTCCAGACCTTCAGCTGTGTAAGTGATTCCATCAGAACCCTAAAAACCTGTGTACACCCAGGAGGAAGGTGGCACCAGCTGGATGCTGCTGCTGGCCAGGGAATGCTTCCTCAGGAAACATGAGGGAGCTTTTCCTACCGAGGCCAGGAGGTGGAGAAGCAGGTGTGAAACAAGAGTCTGTGTGATGTCCTGCTGCAGCTCTCCGGGCGCTCCCAGGAAGGCAGGCAGAGCCCCAGGACGTCTCTGCCAACAAAGGCACCATTTAATGAGCTTTTACCTGGCACAGAAAGAACAAAGAAACACCTGAAGATCAAAAGCTGCTCCCTGGAAAGCCAGAGGAATTTAAAGGGAAATAATGCTTTGATCCTGCAGAACACCTGTCGCTTCAGTGCAGGTGGACAGTGCTGCAGGTACACACAGGCACAAGGGGCTGGGAGGAGGAGACTAAAAACAGAACAAAAGATGAGAAATATGGTGTCCTGTCAGCTCAGAAGTTCAGTCTGTTGGACTTGTCCTGCAGAAGAGCTACACATCAGAAACCAGAGACCACTGCAGTGCTGCAGACAGCAACCAAACACACTGGGATACATCAATATCACCAGCAAACTCATTTAATCCTTTCAGCATTGTTGCAGGCCAGGGAATTCTGTGTAGCTTTGGTTGCAGGATTACAGAAAAAACAGATTTAAGTAATGGGTCAGTTTCAGGAAGGGTGACAACAGTGATCTGGGCTATGGAAGAAGATTGCCAAGGGAAGGTGAAACTGAGGGAAATGTATTAAAAGTCTTCACACGTGGGAACTATCATTGTCAAAGACAGGAAGAGTTGTCAGTGGAGGACTGGAGAAGGACTTCTACTGAAAGGCAGTGGAAATGTGGCAAGGAATATCTAGTTTCATTATTTTAGTAGCAGGGACAATGGTGCACCAGAACAGGGCAACCTCAAGGGGCCATTTCCATCACTGAAGGTCTCAAAAGCTGCAGAAATAGATACACAGTCAGTCCCAGTGAGGCCCAGGTGACAGACTGGGCCTCTGAGGGCCATCTGGTCTACTGGTACAACCCCAAAAGTCTCTGAAACTCAGCTTGGGAATGTGCCCCTCTATCCTAAAAGATGGGAGTTCACACAGCACAAACGAGCACATAACAAAAGACACCAAACCTGCAGGGTTTGCTGTATTCTCAGCCCTTTTCTGTGTGGGATAACATCTGCACACGCAGTCCATGGGGCCTGAGAGGTGTGGAGAGGCAGGTACTGCTGCTGCCTCCTGTGTGAGGTTGGGAAGGCAGCAGGAACTGCCCCACAGCTCGGGCAGCAGTAAATCAGCACCACTCAGAAAAACCCCATTTTCCATATGAATGTTGTATTTATCTGCTGATCTGAAGGGATCCTTCTCAGTGTGGCAGAGCCAGCCCAGCTCTCCAGAAGCTGAAGCACTGAGTTAGCTGATAAGCTCTTGCTGAGTGCCAATATTTATTAAGCACACACACATTTTCATCTCCCACACATAAACTGTTGCCACTAAAAATTTTCGCTGCAGCTCCTGAGTCTGCTCACCCAGCCCTGGCTGCTCTCCCAGTCAGTGCCAGCACTTCTCAGCTACACGAGTGAAAAAGTGCTGGGGAGCCAACTCCTGAAATCACCACGGGAGCCTCTTCCCAAGAGCCTGACCAGTTCCAGCCAGCAGCATCCAGAACGGCCTCCTGCAGGGATGCCCTTCCCGTCCTCACGGCCCCATCAACAGGATCCTGTTTGCCTTGGCAGATCACACCTCACCTTGGCACAGGCTGCTGGACCAAATGCTGCTGCCTCGGGTGGCTCAAGAGTCCTGGATCCTGTCACGGGAGGGCAGTGTGGGCTCTGGCTCGGGCTGACACGGAGCACCAGGGGCTTGTGGCTCCCAGGGCACATTTGCTGTGCGAGACTTTCAGGGCTTTACGAGAAACATAAGCGGAGCTGGAGGGCTCTGCAAGTGAAACATGAGACTTGCAGCACTGTCTGGGCACAGCAGAGAAACATGAGCTGTCAAGCAGCAGCACCGCATTTAAACGTGAAACGTCACTGGTAAGGAAAGTTCAACAGGCTCTTTTTCTCTTATGCCCTAACAACTTTAGCTTAATTTTACATATTTAAGGAGTGCAGAGTCACTGCTGTGGTGGTGGGGGGGAGGGGCTCAGACACTGCACAAGTTCCTGTCTCCCCTCTTAGGAAAAGCAGATGCTGGGTTTGGAACTCTCAAGCACAGGTTACAGAGCGAGTGGCTGGAGACAGAGTACAACAGCCTGGAGTCAGGACTTGCAGCTTCCTTCCAGTCCTTGGAAGAGAATTTCTGTGTCACTCTCAGCTGGTCACTCACTTGATCTCTACTCCTTCACAGATATATGAGAGCCCTTGTATGACCTTCCCTTTGTATTGCAATACACCAACATTAGGAATTTAAAAAACAAAAAAGCTTTCCAAACTCCTTGCTATTTGTTGGAGCCAGTTAAGGGGACCCAGCCAAATCAAGGAAAAACATTTACTGCAGGGAGATGCTCTGAAGTCATCCCATCTTACAGAGATAATTATGTAGGTCACCAAAAAGTCCTTCCTTGCTGCCCTGCTGGAGCAGCAGCAGCTCACAGAGCAAAGGGAAGAGCAGCTGAAATCCCCACAGCCACAGCTCCAACTGCAGCCACCTCAGAGGGACGGACTGCACTCAGATGGATCTCAGATGAGCAGGTAAAATCCTGCAAGTTTGTGACTAAAAGGAAGAAGGAATGCTCTATCCAAGCCTGCTGCTGCCCCCAAGCCACACCTGCTCAGGCATCGGAAAGCAAACAAAAAGCAAACAAAAAGCAAACAGAACACTCACCATCCCCCCAGCACCAAACTCACACACTGAGTTCTGTGTGCCACATGTCCCTCCAGCCCAGATTAACCAGCATTTCATGTCCCTTATCTGCCCTGCTCGTGCCACAGGTAACGCTTTTATGGCTTTTTATTCCCAACGTCCTGGAGTCAAGGCCTGATAACACTCACAGGGCTTGATCCTGAAATATCAGCAGCTAAAAACCTCGGGAGCCTCGATTCACAGCTGAATGGATGGACTAATTGAAAAACGAGCTAAAAAGTCTTTCTCAGTATGACAGACATCAGAGCACATGTCTCTGCCACTTGGACACTCTGAAAGTCCCCTCTCCCTGGGGACAGGCAGGACTGTGCCCCTTCCCTCCTCCCTGATGGACACAGAGAGCTGTGCTCTGCCCCATCCCAGCTCTCCAGCCTCACACCACACACACAGTCAGAACAAACCCAGATATTCTTCAAATCCAACACAGAAAAACAGCTCTCAGAGACTTTTATCCCAGTTACCATCAGGACATGTGAACGAGCTCCTACAAACTCGCAGGAGGCTTCAACAAAAGAAGCAAGCAGCAAGTCCACGATCTTTACCCAGAGTTGTCCCAGTCTTCACATTTTCTACTGTTTTCTCTTAAAAGATCTTTCATTTCCCTTCCCATTCCGAGCGGCGAGCAAGAACAAAACACCTCTGCAGGGTGAGCTCGCAGCCTGGGATCCGAAAGGACGGGCAGATGTCCCAGGGGATGCAGCAGAGTTATTTTGCCGAGTGTCAGCAGCGCAGAGAGCGACACCCCGCCCCGCAATCCCTGCCGGGAGCATCCCGACCACTGCCAAGGATCCCCCCGCTCCGCCCTCTCCGCTGGTAACCCAGCTCAGGTGGGTACTGGGGCCCCCAAAAGGAGAGAAACCATAGAAATAACCCCAAGCCGCACGGAGCCGCCCCGAAACAACAGCACATAAAGTTTAAGAACTATTTCGCTTTCCATCAGCCCTGCCGGGCAGCATCCCGGTCCTCGGGCAGCATCCACCCATCCCGGGCAGCATCCCGGTCCCCAGGGCAGCATACGCCCCATCCCGGGGCAGCATCCCTCCCATGCCGGGGCAGCATCCCACTCCTCGGGGAGCATCCTCCCCATCCCAGGGCAGCATCCCCCCCAAACCCCGGGGCAGCATCCCCCCCATCCCGGGCAGCATCTCCCCCATTCCCCTATCCCAAGGCAGCATCCCCCCCATTGCCCTATCCCAGGGGAGCATCCCCCCCATTCCCCCTATCCCAGGG
>VXBX01005212.1:18582-29144 GCA_013400415.1 Scytalopus superciliaris | reverse complement strand
CTGCCCTCTCTATCCCCCCTGTCCCCGTGTCCCCTGGAAATATCCCAGGCCGGGCTTGGAGCAACCCGGGCTAGTGGAAGGTGTCCCTGCCCATGGCAGGGGGCAGGACGGGATGGTTTTTAATGTCCCTTCCAACGCCAGACCGTCCCGTGACTCTGTGGGTCACAGAACGTCTGAGCAGTGTTTGCTGCTGCAGTTTTGGTGCTGCAAACAAGAAACACAACCAGAACTGGGGCAGAGAGAAGCCCACGGGTCAAGCACGACGTGTAGAACAGCCCTGACAGAAGCAGAGGGGTTCTGTTGTTGTGCTGGGTACATGTGAGGTGGTTTTTAAATCAGGGGTGACACAGCTTTGCCAGTGTCTCTGTGCTGGTTTTAGAACCAGACCCTCCTGTCTGTGTTGCTCATGTCTCATGATGACAAAAATAAGCAGATTTTTAGGGGTAAGTAGAGGCAGATGGGAAAGCTGTTTCAGGTGATGGATTTCATGTTTCAGGAAAAGTCTCCTGAGACCTTCCAGGACAATGTAGAACATGACAGTTGTCCTCCTGAACAGGGTGACGTGGAGCAGCCAGCCCCAGGCAGAGGAGCCTCCTCCCCTCCCTCAGGAGCTCCTGCCTCAGCAGCAGAGCTGGACACCCACACAGAGCCAGGTATTGGCACAGCAGCACTTGAGACCATCTCTCAGGCACAGCTCCTGGTTCTCTCCCTTTCTGGTCATAGTTGATCCAACTGGATGCACAATACTATGAAAGCTAATCCTATTTCTTTCTCTTTTTCTTGTTTTTTTTTGGTGGGGTGGGGTCCAGGGAATGTGGGAGATCCCATTTCTCCCCCTTTAGAGCCAACCTCTGAGCAGGTCTCTGAGCTCCCTGGTGAGGATGGCGACCAAAACTGGGAAAAGGAACTCCAGCAGCACAGATCTGAGGAACATGAAATAAGCAGAAGTAGTGAGGAAACAGCAGGAGAAACAGAACTGATCGTCTTGGATCCAGAACATGTGAGAAGTCCTCGAGTCTTGTCATTGTTCTTTGCAGACTTGGTGCTTTTGTTTGTCTAAAACATGGAAGGGAGCTGGAAGCAGTGGCTCAGCCGTTTGCTGAACTGCACATTTGAAAAGCACCTTTGCCAAAGTATTGGCTCCTGACTGTGTCACTCCCTCAGCACCAGCCCCAGAGCTGCAGGTTCAGAAGTGAGAAAGGTGGTGGGTAAACCTGGTGCTCTTCAGTGCCCCTGAAAGAGAAGTCCTTGCAGCAGGAGTGAGGGGGTGGGTTCTCAGATGTAGCTCTTCTGACAAGTTTCAAATATTCTCACTAGACACTTTTTGACATCAACAAATACCCACTCTGTAACTCCTCTCACTTGCTACAGCAAGTGTAGCTAAAATGAGAACACAAGTGTCTGTGGCGGAAATAAGATGTTTTATTTAATGGGGGGAGGAGCAGCGAGGCTCCTTTGTAATTTATTTACACAAGCACGTTAAAGTTTCTCAACGCCATCCTTCTTTGCAGCCCCTGATGAGAAGATTCCAGGCTGCCCTGAAGAATTACATCACTAAACAGATAGAGCAAGTGAAACTCGACCTTCATGACCTGGTACACGGCCTGCCCTTTGCCCTCCCGCAGCCCCTGCACTCCGAGGTGCTGCGGGGCAGCTCGTGAGCTCTTGTGTCTGCAGAGGACAGCAACGAAGGAGAGCCAAGTGCAGAGAGAGGAGCTCGGGGTGGTCCTGTACGGGGCCCAGCAGCAGCTGGCCCAGCTGCGGGTGGAGCTGGAGAGGATCCTGGAGCGCCGCTCGCGCGCGGCCGCGGCGCGGCAGCAGCTGGAGAGGGAACTGCAGGGCCTCAGGGACACCTACGAGGCAAAGTGCCACCACACGGATGATGAACGCAAGACAGGTGACTGGGGCAGCCCTGGCAGTGTTCCCCGGTTCTGGGGCTGTGTGGAGAGACTGATTTGAATTGTAGTCAAGCGCCGGGTTGAAAAACACAGCAAAATTAATCAGGAATAATGTGCTCACTGAAAAGTTTCATGGGTACTCCTGAAATTCTGGGTGCTGGGAATCAAGGAATTGCTTACCAAGATTTTTGGCTTTGCTTGTGGAGCTTTGCTCCAAATCTGATGTAAATTCTTCTGTTGGGGAGGGCTGATTTAGCTGCTGTGTGAGAGTTTTTCCTTTGAGAGCTTCTGTATTTCCTTCCCTTTTATCTCTGTTTAAGGTGCATCCTAAAACAAACTACTCTGTAACTGTTTTCCCTCCTGCCCCCCCCAGTTTCTGCAATGCAGACCCAGGTTGAAAACCTGGCCTTGCAGCTCTTCTACATGCAGAACATGGACCAGGACATGCATCACAAAATTTTACTAATGAAACGGTCGGCAAAGAAAGCTGAGGCAGAGAAGTTTCAGGTTGAGGTGGAAAAGAAAAAGCAGGTACCAAGTAAAGCTGTCTTTGAAAAAAACAAATACAGGTGACAGTTAGTGGTGAGTCTTGGAGGACATGCTGTCTTGTCAGCAGGAAGGCTGGAGAGATGGAATCATGGAAGACGCATAGGGATATTTTTCCCAAATAGTAAAACCTCCCAAAAAACAGAGGCTTTTCTAAAAAGAAGAGCCCCTGCCTCCCCCCAGACAGCAGCACATACTGCCCAGAGGGTTTGGCAAACCAAACAGTAAATCACTCTTCAGTCAAGCAAAGGGAGTGTGGGGGCAGGAAGATATTTAGAAATATCTTGAAATACCAAGTGTTCAGGTCTTGAGCACTATTTTGAGTCACAGGAAATTTCACAATGGAAAGTGAACTTGGGGAATGAGAGGAGCCAGTCGGTGCTGGAGCTCCCTCTGCTGCCTTCCAGAACACAGACTGGGTATTACCAGTGCAGAGTTCCATGCAGACTGTTGAAATTCGATGGATTTCAGTGATTTTTAACATGGGATTTTCAAATATACATTATTAAGATTCCCAGCAGCTGGAGAAGTGGTACAGTGTAGTTTGTGCCAACAGGAAGGAATGCTGCTTCAGAGCTCAATTATCAATGTACTGCTGCAACTGGAATAAACAAACAGCAAAGGTTTCTTTCTCTTGCAAGTTTCCCTGCTGCAGCCTTGAGTCATTTGTGTATGAATGGAAAAGTTTCAGTAGGAATCAAATCTAATCCAGTTGCCAATTTAGTTCCTTTTCTAGCTGATCTTATTCTTGTAGGATACAGTTGGTTAAGACTGAGAGCACATCACTGAGAGTACTCACCCTAAACTCTTTGGCTCTGACTCTGTAGGACCTTCTCCTAGACCAGTTAACAAGGAAAGCCTACGAGCTCCAAGAACAAATTGCTCTGTTTGAAGCTCAGTTTGTGGCCCAGGCAGAAGACACGAAAGTGACCCGGCAGGCAGTCAGTGAGGTAGGAGGGAGCTTTTCCCTTCTGGTTAATATTTCCCTCTGGCAGGACTGACCCCTCTGGCAGCCCTCACATGGTGTGTACAATGTGGGCCAAAGTTGCATGTTTTTTTCCCATTTGGAGGAATGAAGACTTTTTTCCTCTTCGTCATTAAGAATTGCCTGTAAATCACTTCCCCTTCTCAGCAGTTTTTTCTTGCAGACCTATGCTGTCTGGTCTGCTGTGACAATGAACCAGCCACAGCAGTTGAAGCTGTTTCTGCTCAGCATATTATGAACAGAAAAAAAAAATTAAATTGCATTGTAACATGAATTTGGTTTGTCAACACAGTGTAAATTCATGCTATCTGCCAACTCTCGGTTCCCCAGGCTGCTCTGGAGGTCCAGGCTATTAACATGGAGAAAAAAAGGTTGATAAACTACTGGAACAGCAGCTTGGCTGGAATGAAGCAGAGGGATGAGGCCTATGTTGCCACACAGGAGCTGCTGAGGTATGTTCTGAAACCAGGCCCTGTGGACATCTGGGATAATTTGGGCAGGAGAGCTCCTAGAAGGGTCCGTGTATCTCCTGTCAGTTTCAGCACTGTGTGGGCATGGAGTGTCAGGCAGAACAAGCTTCCTGCTCTAAAGTACATAACAAAGTCCAAAACACAGCTCTCCCTCAGAATGTGGGGGGTTCTTAAAGCTGTTCAGACTTTTTCTACTCATATTTTATTCCTTTAAAGGATTTCCCTCACCTTTGCAACAGCTCTCACTCCAAAGAGCTGGATGTCAGGAAGGATTTATCTCTCACTGTCAGGATTTTCTGAGGCCTTTAGAAATCTCCAGGAAAACCTCCCTGTTTTTGCCAAAGGAAGTGTTTATTTGTTTTGGAGCCTTAAAGCTTGACTGATTCTCTGAGAACAAACGATCTGATTTTATATGGTGATATCCTGGTAGAAATAGAAGGTGGGACAGTACTGAAAGAAGGAATCAATTTCCCTACATACGTTTCCTTTTAAATATTAATGCCTCCATCCATCTCCTCCTGACTCTGCACTGTCACAGCAGCTGAACCCTTACAAAGATCTTCCTTCTTGGGCAGTTGTTGCTGCAATAACATATTTGAAAAGAGGAATTTGTAGGTGGCTGTTCAGCACCAATCCCTGTGATGATTTTCCATCCTCTTTGCCTCTCTAGCAACTACAGACATGAGCTGAAGTCCCTAGAAGGGGACATCCACGGCTGTGGAAAGTCTATCAGGAAGGAAGAGGAGAAGAATGAGCTGCTTGTCACCATCCTGAACCGGTTTCAGAACAATGCCAACGTGACAAGGAAGCTGATTGACCAGTGCCTGCTGCAGCAGGAGGCCCTGAAGGTTGAAACTGGCACCTACTCTCGTGTTCTCCATGAGACAGAGCAAGCCCTCGTCAGGACCAAGATGGTAAGGAGAGTCCATGGAAGACAAATCCTTTGGAATATTTGAATAATGCCCTTCCTCAAACAGTTGTAGTGATCCTGTCTCTGTCTTCCAACCTTTTAGGACCAAGCTGCTCACCTGAGTGAGTTGGTGTCCATCAGGAAAGGTATCGAGAAGGAAACTTCAGTCAAAGAGCAGCTGGAGAATGAAATCCTGGAAAAGCTTCAGGACCAGATGATGTCCAGCAAAGCTGCAAAGCACTTCTCACAGCTGGCTGCAAAACTTCGGGGCAGAAAAAATGAGCTGGTATGGCAGCCTTGGGAGGGCAGGGGGAGGGAACCACCAGAGCAGTGCTTCTCCAGGGGGGTTTGTCAGTGGATTCATTCAGGTTTTAGGCCTGCAGTTGAAGGGCTGCTGAGTTTGTCCCCAAGCTGGTTCTCCCTGTGATGTTACTGCAGGATTCTGGTGTATGCAAGGGAGCTTGGCCAGAAAGGCCTGACACAAAACATAGAGTTCTTTACTTAAAAAATGGGGCAGAATGATGGATCCTGGGAGTATTTACTATAAAGTATTAGCAGTTCTTATGTACTGGAGAAAGACAAGGGATATGTGGTATTCCATACTCCAAATCAAGTTTTACCTCTGTACTCCATCATGGAGTGGGATGCAGGCAGATCTTGATTCCAAGGAACAGTCCAACCTGACCCACAGCTCTTTAAGGCATAAGTTACTCTCTGAGAGTGTATAGCTGGTACAGGTAGAAAAACCAGAAGACTAGACTAGAACATGGGGTAATTGCAGAAGGGATGGGTGAGGTCTCTTAAAGGTTTCTGGGGTTTTTAGGCTCCTTATGCTTTTCAATAGCTGCATGGCAGAGGTAAATATTGTATTGCCTGTCAATTGATGGAGAAACAAAGGTACAGAGAGGGTAAATAGGTTACAGCTTGTAGTACAGACCTGGAGTAGAATCTCAATCCCCTGGTTCTTGTGCTGGGATAAGTGGCATTACAACTCAATGAGTGGCTGTTACTGACACTGATGTGTTTGCTCTCTTGCTGTTCCCAGGACCTGCACTTTTACAAGGTTGAGAATGATGTGGCCCAGAGTATCCTGAATGCAACTAATACCAACTGCAGGCTGACAGTCCTCCAGAAAACACTTTCTGAGGTGGAAAAGGAGATAAAAAATATCAATGATCTGATCAACTGCCAGGAAAGTGAGATTGCAAAGTGCAGGATCCTGGCAGAGAGGAAGGGAGGGGTCATCTGCACGTACAACAAGAAGCTGGAGATGCTTCTTGCTCAGCACGGGGTAGGTACTTTTGTGTTTCAGTCCCAGTTTTGATTTAATATCTTGTGGTGACCACAGATGTCCCTGATAACTGTCACTGTGTAAGTGTTGGGTAGTTCAAACTTTCAGGCATCAGCCTTGTGATTTAAAAGCTGCACTAGTTAATCTGTTCAGGTATTTATGTTTGTCAGACAGTTCTTAATGCAGGTGGAGGGAATTGTGAAATGAGGGTGTGCCTGGCACAGATCCCTGCAGGGAGTTGTCTGCAACTGATGGAAATGTCAAATGCCATCAATACTCTGGGAGCAAATAGGATCTTGTTAGAAAATCTGCAAACATTGATGAGGGGAGAGTGGAGCAGGGGGAGCCATTTCAGTTGTTTGATGGTTGGCCCCATTCAGATGATTCCCAGATCTGTCCCTGGCACTGTAAGACCTTTATGGATACCCCTGTGGAAATGAGTCCTATGGCACATCCTCTGCAGACTTTGGAACATCCAGATGCTGTAAACAAGCTTCAGCAGCTTGTGCCTGATTTATCCCAAACTTTGCCCTCGTACAGGGGCAAGAATTGGGACCACTGGAACTTGAGATCAACAGGCTGACCAAGGAGATAGAAGAATGCAATTCTGAGGCAATGACATTGCAGAAGTACTGGCTCAACGAGCAGAAGGAGCTGGTCAAGTTAACACGGGAACGGGAGGAACAAATAAACTCCCTGGATGAGCTGAAGAAACAGATCACCATAATGCAGCAGAGGAAAGTGCGCATGGAAAGTAAGTCACTCCCTGACTCTTCCTTAAAATGGTCATCCATGAAAGGAGTGTTACAGATGGGAAAAGCTGGACCTGCCCTGAAGAGTGCTTCTAAGGCTTTTTTCTGTTCCCCTGCAGATGAAATTCAGCAGGAAACAAAAGAACAGAAGGACATCGAACGACACATGAAGAATGTATCAAATGACTTGGTGAAGTTGAATGTGTTGATCAAGAAGAACAGCAGCAGCTTTGAGGAGCTGCAACATGCCAACCTCATCAGAGAGAACGAGTTTGTGCAGTCCCTCAAGGTACCAAGGCCTGACACCTCATTCCCAGGTCTCAACCTTCTGTGCAGATTGGGGCAAGTAGTGATCCTGGAAAACCTTCTCAGCCTGACAGTGCTGTATTGTTTTGTGCTTCCCAAATCTAGGCAGCAGAAAAAGAATCCATGGAGATGCAGGAAAGATACAGTCAACTGACTGAGGAGAAGGAAAGGCTCCTGAACAGCCTAGTAGAAGCAGAGTAGGTATCAGAGTGTGCCACAGTCTTGTGTGTCTGTCCATGTTCCCGTTCTCTTCCAATCACCAAACTGACCTGGCACCAGCAAATGTGCTTCTGTCCTTCCTGAAGAAGGGGGAAGGACTTCAATGAATGTTTGAATCACAGAAACTGAAAGGTGCTTTAGTTGTCTCTGGAACCAGCAAGAGCTGGTGGAAGGATGTTGGCTTTAACAATTCCAGCATGTGTGAGCTGGATGTTACCAGGATCCATATGGGAAGACTCTGCCAGTAACTCAGAGTGAGTGTGCTGCACTGGGCAGTTAATTGGGATCCAGCAGTCCCTGCCAGTCTGGGCATGCTTGTTTTTAGAGTCATCACCCCATTTTCTGAGTTGGGAAGCTTCCCATCTGCTTTCACCCTGCTCTCTGCTGCTTTTCCATGACCCATGTGCAAATCCTTTGTGTCTGCCAGCTCTGTGTTCAGAATTATCTTGGGCATGTGGCTGGTGCTGGTGCACAGACATTGTGCTCCCTGTGGGATACAAAGGTGCTGCTTTCCCTTTCTTCTCTGAAGGCATCAGATCCTGCTGTGGGAGAAGAAGATCCAGCTGGCAAAAGAGATGAAAGAAGCAACGGGTTTTGGGTCAGAACAAGGTGAAATCCAATGCATGAAAGCAGAGATTCGTAGGATGCAAGTAAGGCACTGGGAAAGAGGGCTGAGGAGGGGAAGCCACACAATGTACTCAGCTTTGGAATGGCTGAAACGTGAGGCAGGAGATGAGAAACAGGCTGGAGAAGTGGCATCTCCAGTGCCCAGGGTGGGACTCAACCCCTGGCAGCTCGACTGAACTGAGCACATCCAGCATCCCACACATCCTGCATTCCTTGTATGTTCCCTGTGCCATGCTCAGCAGAGTCTGGATACTCCCAAGGAATCTATTTAAATTGCAGTATATCTGCCACCTGATTCTGTGACCCTGATTTATAAGCAATGAAATGCTCATTACTAAAATATTGCATCACCTTAATCACCAGTTAGGGAAGTGTTCCCTCTCCTGGCAGAGCAGCTCTTCCCCTTCATTCTTGGGATGCTCCTCTTTTCTGCTTCTGCTCTTGCTAATGAGATCCAGGGCAACATCTTGAATATTACCTGCAGGCAAGTTGACAATCCAGCCCTCTGCCTTCCAGATCCACACATGGCTAACCAGGTTTGGATTTGGCCCAAATTTGCCTCGCAGGCACTTGTGTGTCCCATGTATCTGGTTTATCTTGGTGGGACGTGCCACCCAGATGACTTCCCTTGGTGCCACTGGTAAACATTCTGTATTTTGAGCCTGGTTTGTGTCTTGGCAAACGGCAGGTCCGTTATGGGCAGCTGCTGAAGCAGCAGGAGAAGGTGGTTCGGGACATGGAGGCGTCTGTTTCCCGCAGAGAGACCATTGCGATTCGCGGAGAGGCTCAGAAACACAGCACCAAGAGTGACATCCAGCAAAGGAGACAGGAGCTGAGGAAGAAGGTCAGGGAAGGCCAGGAGGTGAGCGAGCCAAGCAGGGCTGCAGGAGCTCACACTGCTGGTGCAGGCCTTGTGATCAGCAGCAGTGAGCACAGGGGTGTCTCTGCACAGGAAGGCTTTGCAGATTCGTTAAAAAACCCCCACCAAATGAGTTCTGGGAGGATGGTCAGGAATGCAGCTGAACTTAAGGAACTGGAATCTGCCATTTCCTTCTCTTCCTTTTGCTAGAACATTTTTAAATACAACCAAGCCATCCTGGAGCTGAAGAGCACCCAAGAGTTCCTCAGGACCACCTTCTCAGAGGGGAAACAGGAACTGTGCAGGCTGCAGGCCAAGGCTGACAGCCTTGACTTGGATGTGGAATGTCTCCAGAATGAGAAACGATGGGTGAGTGCATCCACTCCCTTGAGGCACGGGAGCCAAACAGGGCCTGCTGCTTCCTCCTGCTGCCAGCTCTGCCTCTGCCCCATCCTGAGCTGGGTGTGCTCAGTTTTGGGTGTTCACTGGGCACATTGTGGGGGCTCACAGTGGCCCTGAGCTGATACTGCAGTTGTACTCAGGGCAAGGCTGCATTCACCTGGAAACATCAGCTTGAAAGACATCATTTGTATCGTGAAAATACCTGGTAACAACCACCCTTTGCGAGTGCCAGATGGGTACTCAGAGCCAGCTCAATGTCTTGAAGTGCTGACCTGACAAGTGTTGCCTTGTATGTGTAGGAATTTCTCTGATTTATGGAATTCTGTGTTGTCTGTGCCCCTACAAGGCTCAGGATGGAGCTGCTGTTTGGCTGTTATGGTGGGGAGTTCACAGCACTGTCCTTTCCTTGTGAAACACGATGGTCACAGCACCTGACACGAGTCACACTGGTGGCTCTTCCCTGCCTGCATCTTTCCTGCTGTCACAGCCCTTTCACCTGTTGCTTTTCCCAGAACCTGTTGGAGCTTGTGGCCCACCAGGCACACCAGAAGCATCTGCAGGCACTGAGGGAAGGGAAGTACCGGGCACTGAGCGACAGCAACGAGGCCTGCAGGAGCCAGCAGGAGAAACTGCGGGGTCGGCTCCAGGCCATTCACACCATCGTCCAGCGGATCCAGGAGGAGCATCCCCGGCACCAAAGGGCTCTCCAGTGGCTCAGCCAGTCCTTGAGATCCAGGCTGGGGGCGGAGAAAGCCTGACAAGAAACAGAGAATATACATACAACATCTGTTTTTATTTTTCTACCGGCCCGCAGGCTTTGTAAATAAACAAATACAGAAAAACAAACAGGTGTAGAGGGTATATTTATTTTGTTAGAGTATCGCGCTTATTTAACATGTAGCACGGTGATATTTTTGTTCTGTATGTTTCTGTTGACGTTTCAGTTTCGCTATGCCGGGCCGTGCCCTGGTCCCGCCTCCTCTGGCCCGCCCCGGGGCTGCGGGGACCGGGTCGGTGCGGCTGCGGGGAGGGACCCGGGGGGAACCGGGGGAGGCACCGGGGAGGACCGGGAGGGACCAGAGGGAGGGACCGGGAGCTGCGGGGAGGCTGCAAGGGGAGGCACCGGGAGGGACCGGGGAGATCCGGGAGCCGGGGGGTGACACCGCGAGGCATGGGGCCGATGGTGCCGGGGGTGGCTGCGGCGCTGCTGGTGGCACTGGTGGCACTGGTGTTGCCGGCGGCCCCCGGCGCGGCCCGGCCCGGCCCCCCGCCCGCCGCCTGCGCGCTGCCCCCGGCC
>VXBX01005210.1:917107-1009415 GCA_013400415.1 Scytalopus superciliaris | reverse complement strand
TCCCTTTTTTTTTTTTTTTTTTAGCCTTTTAAAATTCATTGCAGTTGTATAATGTATTAGGACATTGTCTTCCAATTGCTTCTCACTATTAAGAGAGTAATTTGCAGTCTCCATTATGACATAACAGACCTTCTTATTCCTTCCTTATGAAGTCACTGATAATGTTTACCTTTAAGATGTCTCACTTAAGTGCTTTGAAATAGTCTGTGGAAGACTGAGTCTCACGTTTGCTGCGACTAAGAGGGAATAATTTGGAGACATCAACTTTCTTACTTCAATGCCTCATATGAGTTATTAAAGTTAGGCCAAGTCACTAGCTGCATAATAGTTTAAGATGAAAAGGTGACATAGAGAAGAGATTTACACATTAGTGCTGCCATGCCAATAGTAGGAAATTTGGAAATCCTACTATATACTTTAAATTTCTGACAGGCAACAATGCAGAGAAATAACAGTCCATTGTCTGATTCTCCAAAGCTAATATTCTCTTGTCAAATTTGCACTAGGGTATTATCACACACTGGACTACAGATACACTTCATCCAAATTGTTTATCCAAAAGATGATCATAGAGCCTCATGCTAATAACTCTAAGGTTGTGGGTTCAGTGTCTGTATGGGCCAGTCACTTAGGGGTTGGGCTTGAAGATCCTTGTGGGTTCCTTCCAGCTCCAAATATTGTGTGATTTATTTCAACTGTGGTTTTCAAAATGAAAAATAAATGCAAACTAAGATGATGGAACTATTGACTTTTTTACCGTTTTTTTTTTTCTTGAAAGTGTAAGGTGTCCCATCTTCTCACTCAACACTATTTCTGAAGACAGGGAAAAATTATCTATAATTAGATGCTTGGCAACACTCCTTTCATGATATTTTGATGCTGAGACATATATTTCAAGTGGATACAGGATGTATATTTATCACTTCAGTTCTGTGTAATACAAAATTTAGAACCTGAGCATCAACTTTTTCTGGGGTTCATTTTCCTTGTGCTTGGGCTCCTTCCCAAATTAGTCACTTCCTACTAATTCCTTCTGGACTGATGTATGAATCACAGTACTATAAGCTCTTAACCTACAAATGCTGCTTTGAGAAAACTTGTTGGAAGGGAGGGCAGCGGGAACTGTGGGAAGAAGAAAATGGCATTTAAGAACTCAGGCTAGCACAAATTTCTTTTTCTCTTAACACCTGTGCATTAATATATGATTGCTTCCATTTAGAAATGAAATGCTTTTTTTCTCCCACTTCCTCACAACTTTCCTGAATAGGAAGGAACGAGTTAACTGTCTCCAAAACAATTTAAAATTCAAAGGCATGAAATAATTATACTTGAGGGAAAAACCAAACAAAACAAAACCCCCAAAAAAACCCCAACAAAAAAAAAAAGCAAATGTGAAACACCACACCAAACCCTAAGAATGATAATTAAGAGTCTGAAGTACAAAAGGGTAATGCACTGTCCTCTTTCCCAGTAGGGAAGTTCATTAGCAGCGGAATCGTGTCATTTTCCCATCTGTTCATAATTGCATTCACCGCAGGAACTAAGCGACGGAAGTGACATCAGCCGGGCTCAGCACAGGCGGCTCAGTACATCACACTCACTTTTGGCTCCGCATGGACACTTGCTCCAGCTTCAGTTCAGCCTCTTCTTCAGCCTTCTGCGTGGTCTGGGGAGCCCAGGTGATGTACACCTGTTGCCTGAGCAGGGTTGGCCTGGATCATATCTCTGAGAGGGAGGATAGAAATTAAATTTTAAAAAGGTGGCACAGCTTCTGGGTTGGAGTAAAGCCATATTGAGGGGGTAATTACCCCTCCACTAGTTGGAGGCATACATACCTCTTGTATGTACATCCTAAATATTGGGTGCTTAGCAGCTGCTATAATATCAATGGGCGGTTGAAACAGGCCCTCATTAGATTAGCACTGAGCTTATTGCTTGTGCCAGTCTCATTATTATTGGTGACTAAACTGGCAGATTGTCAGGATGCCTCATGGCGAGATGAGCTTTTGCAGCTCTTTGTTTGTAGTTATTATAAACAATGAAGTGAAAGCAATCCCCTGGGCATAGTCATGTCTCAGATGTTTTTTGCAAGCAGCAATCAGCTTGCAGAAGCAGCAATGGTAAACAACTTCTTATTTTAAGAAGCGATATTAATTAAAGCATGAGGCATGGTTCTGAAAGAGAACTTGTTAATTATTTAATGTCACCTGCACTATCAAGCCCACCAGTTGGAAACTGTTTCATTTTGCCTCAGATGGGCTCTGCCTGTCATCTGAACCAGTGGAAAATAATGTGTGGTGCCAAGTGCAAAAAAATAGTCAGGGTACTTCTGGGAGTCATATCACATTTTAATGTACAATCCAGGTTTATTACTTCTAAAGAATTCTGAATGTGAATAGTAGGCCATATTACACAGTGTGTATAAATGCTAAACTTAATTGGAAACATTACATTCCTCATAAGAATACAGAGAATATTAAGTGGGCTGCATTTGTAGATATTCATGGTTATTGAAATTCCTGGCCATCTACTGATAGCATTGCATACCAGTGGATGGTTTGGAAACTCTGCCCAGCTGTTAAATTGAATAGGGTGAGTCAAGGGTTTGACATCTGCTAAAACACACACACGTTAAGAATTTTTTCAACCTTTTAGCAAAGCTTCTGCTGCCATTCCTGTAGCACAAGAAAAGGCTTCCTACTTTTCTTGAAAAACCTACAGCTATGACCAGAGAAAGCTGGACTTGAGCTGGACTCACTGGGTCTGAAACAGTGTTCAGAGGGGTGTATGGACCATCTGACTTTGCTTCAGGGAAAATGGTAACCCCACTAAGGACCACTAGACTCCTTTGGTTACTAAGTTCAGCCCAGGCAGAAGGTCGCTGCTACCATTCAAGGGTATTCCTAGTTTTAATTGATACAGAAAACTCCAAATCATGAGTTCTTGTTATATTATGACAATGATCTTGTTAAATGTTGAAAAAGTGAACACAAGCTACAAATACGGAAAAAGTGAAAAAAGTGCCATCAATTTTACATCAATAAAAATTTAGACTTCTTTCAAATGAGTAGCTATCAGTGATTTATTTTTTCAAGTTGGTAGAGACTATGCTATTACATCTCAGAGAACAGTATGTGATATTTATGTCTATTCCTGCCACTATGTAGGAATATTGTGTATATTGTGTATACCAGAAAAAGTAAACATAAATTCATGTGAGAGAGGACTTGGGAGAACAGGCTTGCATGGCTGAGAACCATTCCTAAGCTTACTTCAAGCCATTAAACTGCAATGGCAAAGCTAGTGTTTTAAGGGTCATTAATCTCTCTGGAAGATTTGTCTGAATTGTCACCTCAGTCTTCTGATTCCAGCCTGCAATAAACATCAGTCTAAAAGAATACAGCAAATCAGGTTTTCAACTCCTATGCAGAGGATATTAAACTCTGATAAAAAGTTTAAAAAATTATATTAAAGTAATGAATGTTCTGAGGCCATTTTTGACAGGAGAGTCAAACTAAACAAAATAACAAGAGAAAAATAAGCAAGCATAACAAAGTTACAGGCATCAACAGCTGCAGTAAAGAAAAATGGAAATTAGGGAGTAAGCATGCAAGAAAGGACAAGAACATTGATTCCCTGCTTGCTGGTTTGAAAAGTGGGATCGTACTTCTTTTCCTGCATACACTGTGCAAGAAAAACCTTGGAGCCCTGAGGACACAGTCTTAACCAAAGGATTTGCAATATTAATGAATTGCAATTCTGATAAACTATAAGATCCATCAAAGACAGAGAAGAATACAAAGCTTACCAGAGAGGTTAATTAATTATCTGATAGGTAGAGATAAGACAACAGGAGATCCATATTCCAAGTCGATCCAACCGAAAAGTTGACAGGGCGTAGCAGGAGGGATGTTTGCCCCAGGAAGGAGTATATACCAAGGACAAGCAATCAACGTACTTAGATCTGGCAGTCACTCAGAGCTAACAGTGAAGTAAACACACTCAAAATGAAGCACCAAGGAATTTAAAAGTAGTATTTCAAATGAAACTGTCTGTGGGCTGTTTGTTCCTTTAAGAAACAGTTATGATTTGTGAGAACAAAATGGTCTAGTAAGTTACAATTCTATTATCACCTTGCAACACAATAAATTGATTGCACAATAATGTTTCTATTTTTTCCCCACTCTCTCAACCATACTCAAAGGTGTCTTAACAGTCAATAAAGCAACAACAGCAGCAGACAGAGCTTGCTGCTGCTAGACAACTTTTTTGAATGGAATTAATTTCATTTTCAGTGGAAAAGAAGAGCATTTTTCTGCCAAGGTTAAGGGTCTGGAAAAGCTGACAACCTTACTTCAGGCACATTTTCTTTTTTTCAAAGAAAAGGAGCTGCGGCCAGTATAAAGTGGGTTGCAGAAGGTGTTTTTTTAAGTACTGACCAGCATGAGCTAAAAAAAAAAAAAAAAACCTAGCGAATTTGATCTTATACAAGACAGCCAACTCATAGCTCCATATTTTTCTAATCAGTCATGAATCCACCCATGCTCTGTCACAGAACACAAATTTGCTTGAAGACAGTCAGACTGGGTCATAAAAACAATTTTTACTACAGAAGTGGAAGTTACAAACAAAGGAGATTCAACTATCTAGAAAATTTGTCAAAAGGAAAACCCATTCTTTATTTGTGCAAAGACTCCACATCTCAAACTCCATTTGGCAAAATGACGAGTGTTAGCAGTTTAAGTTTTCTTTTAGGAAAACATTTTTTTATCTTTCATAAACACTGGAAAGGTCTGGAATACTTAAAAAAAAAAAAAAAGGACTGGAACTGTAAACTGAGCACAGTACATTCAACAGCTGAGAAAAATAGATTTTTTTTTTTTTCTACTTGAAAACCTACACTTTAGCAAATAGGCATTAACAGAGCAATTCATGGGATGTTCAATGCAGACAGAATAACCCATCCACAGAAGAGGGTAGAGTTGAGAGGTGTTTGAGTTATAACCTGGGGGGAAATGGGCAGTGAAGAGGCCAGAGGAAACAGATTATGAAATTAATATTTTGATTTTCAATTAAAAATGTTTACTTTTTTACCAAAAAGTTAAATTATTGGAGATGGGTTTTTTAATGTGAAATGTTTTCTGTCAGTGAAACATATCATACTTTTGATGAAACTCTATTTAAGGAATATGTAAGTTGCCCTATGCATCTCAAAGGATATCTCATGACTTTGGACTTTTGCTGGCATCTACACTCCTTTACATTGCAAAGATGGGCAGTTGGCATGTACTACCCAGCCATGCACACAGGTGCCAGCTGCTGAGGCAAGTATTTCTGATATAAACTGACAGTTCCCTTAGGTTAAAAAAAAAAAAAAAAAAAAAAAGAAACGCATCATTCTAGACATTGAGCAGTAGAAATACTTATATAATATGGTTCCAGTTCCAAATTGCCTTAGCACAGCCCTGAACTGCAGAACAGCTCTTTTGCTAACTTGCTGTTTCCACAATATTCAAGACACTAAGCATTTCTGCTATAAGAGAATATAGACTTCTTTCATGTTACCAGATAATGGCCATAACACTACAAATGTTTCCCATTTCAAAGGAAGAGAAGTTCTGACTGTATTTTTGCTATTGCAATTGGTCAATTAGTCAGCAGCATAGGAATGCATCTGTTACTTTGCTACTTACATGTCTCAAAAGTGGAAAACAATTTAATGAACAAACACCTGGCAACTCAGGCAATCATCACATCAACTTTCCATTTGCACTGAGAAAATCTATAAATGTCAATGTATTGAGCAGGAAACAAAACCAATGAAACCAGAAATGCTGTAAAATGTTAAGAAAACTGCTAAAGGAAGTATGAAATAAGAATAGCAACCATTAACTGACTACATTATCACATGCTTTTCCTCAACACTGAATTCAGTACCACTATTGTTCCTCCAAAGGACTTTATGTTATCAAAAGTACAATAATTATTATCTGTACTTAAGACCATCAATTTAAAAAGTAATTTAAAATGGTAAAAGTTTCACCACCCAGATTTCACAAAGTAGGCTTTCTACTATTTTTTTGTAATGTAAAATTCTTGTCGAAGTACACAAAAAGAAAAAAAAATATATAATTTGGTATTGTATCTCTGTTTTTATGTGTCCTTTTAAGAGTCTAACCTGTCTGTCAGCTCCCCACAGAGGCAGACATGAAATTGGAGGTAAGGTTTAGGAACATTTTATTGACACTTCTTTGTACTGACTTGCCTTGATCATCAAAAATCAGTATCACACTTGTGTTCTCCCTTTAGTGTTGGTTTTTGTTTTGGTTCCTTTCTGCCAATAGTGTGGAGATACCCTGAATATGCACCAGTTGAGGATTTTTTTCACTTCTATTTCTAGTGATTTTTGCTCCTGTTATATCTTTTTTACATTTTTGAGCTTCTGTGGCACCATTGTTACTTCAGGTGAAAGGTTTCAGATTTTGCAAGGGGATTTAGAGATTTCAGTACATAGTTGACATAGGAACTAAGGTCTGGTAACCCAGGCACTGAGGTTTTCAGTTCTTGCTTCCAAGCAAGAATGTGAGAGTGAAATTCTCTGGAAATTCACATGACATTTCACTGGATCTGAAATATTTGCACTGTCCATTAAACACTAATGTAGGAGCTAAAACAATACCTAAACCTGAGCTGCAATCTCTATCAATCCTCCTTTGAAGTCTGCTGGGTTTAATATCCTTCAAATATGGTTGTAATACGATCAGAAAGGCACTTTTTGTCTATGCTGTTGGTAAGGAACTTTCTTCTATTTTTCTGGCATTCCAGCCTTGCATGATAGCTGACCTAGTTCCTGACACTCTCATCTTCCTCAAGACAATACCTGAGGTGACATGCCCTTTAGATCATGGGTTGTTTACCTATTGATATAGGCATACTTGTTGTATCTTCAGCTTCTATATGATTGACCAAAACATTCTTCAGAACTGATCTGAGCTCTGATGGCCAGTATAGAACTTCTGTGGTCAAAGATCCATGTGATAAGGAGTCTTGCCTTTTGAAATAACTTTTGTAGTTGTTTTTAACTGTACTGAGGCCTGTTCAGCTGTTAAGTCATAGATGTGGATTGCTAGGTCTTCTGCAGCATTGACTGGTCTGTTTAAAAGTAATTCCTCAGCCTCTTCTGCTGTTCACTATTTTTTGTGCTGAACTAAAGGAAATATGTATGAAACAGCATGTGTGAGAAGCATAGTTTAGTCCTGCAGCTCATCCATCTTCACTCTAAATATCCATGTTATGAAGGAGCATGGGAAGGAGAGTTGCAATGGTTAAACATTGCTATGTAACATCATCACCACATGTCTCACCTTTTCCATCAGTCTGGTTGTTCAATGCTGGCTTTGCTATCCTGTTACTTGGCAGTCGGTTGTCTGAATTCTCTTGAAGTGGCTCATTGTCTGAATACAGTATACCTTCAATTTCCTGATCATGTTCCTTGCCAAATTGTCTTCCCAGAAATAAAAGTAGCAATTGATTGTGACTATCCTGTTATTAAAATAAACAGACCTGACTCACTCACTGCTGTAAGTTCACCATGTTTTTTGCACATTTAGCATTGTGCATAGTGTCCACAATTATAGAATAGTATTTTTCATATTTGCATCTTGAAACTTAGCACAAATCACTGTCTGCCTCTTAGAAAAGAGCCATCAAGTCCTGGCACGTGTCTTACCAGGTTTCATTTTCCAGAAACAGAAAGAGACCATGGCATGTTGGTAGATTCATTTTCCCATTTCTTGGAAAAATACCAGTGTTGCACTCTGGAAAGTATGTTTTTTGTGTGTCTGCTTTCAACAGTGGCTTATCAGAAAATTTGTTCTCTTTTTCACACCAGAGCACTAGAGTGTCAGTATATTTTTTGAGTTTTGGAGATGAACAAAAGAGTGGTTTGTTCCAATAAGATGTCTTTCAACTAGTTCTTTATACTTGAACTTCATATACATCTTGCGCCCAAAGTAGCAGGTTACATAGTCACATTGTTCCACTCTCTCAAATGCAACACCTTTTCTAACTAAGCTTATATTTTCTTTTCACTTAGAGTTGAATACCCAATGAGATGCTGGATTTACAGCATTACTCTCTCTGAGTTTCCTTCTGTACAGCCTGGTAGCTCCTCTGCTGCCAGTATTCCAGCTCACAGTCTAGTCCCAAGCACTCATCTAGGAGTTGTCACTATGGTCCTAGACTAACTTTTCCTTGTCTTTAGTCAGACGGTACTAAAGAAGAAATTAAGATTTCCACTTTGTAAAATTAGGTAGTTGTCCTCTGTTAAAACTTACTTTTGTAGCTTGTGTTTCAGTGCTAGTCTTCTCAAAGCCTGTTGTTTGAATCAGATGTGAATTTACACAAACTCTCTCGTAGCTGAAACCTCTTTCTGCCCTTTCTAAGGTGTGCTGATTTTAAAAGTTGGGTGTTCATGTGAGTTATTCAGGAATTTTTCTGCATAAGCTCCTCCAGGACAAAGTGATAATTTAACTTCAGACTATCTCACTCTCAAAAGTCCTTACTTGCTTAGGATACAGGGACCTGCATTTTGTGTTCTCCTTTTGGTCCTAATTTTGTACTATAAACTCTAAAGACCATCTATCACTTTTTACATCTCCTGACAATCTGTATTCATACCCCAAAATCCATTCTTAGATTTTTATTGTAACACATCAACATTTGCTAAATATTTTTTTCAATCTAAAAGGATTATTAGTATTGCTAGGATGTCATTACAGCTGTCTCTGCAATTCAGCTCAGATAACACATTTCAACTGTATACATGAAACTATTGCAGAGTTGTAAATATGACCAAGGAAAAGTTGTCAGCTTCTTAAGTACAAGTGTATTGTACCACTTATGGAAGATTTTTACTTCAATGCAGACATAAAAACTTCATGTGCAAATGTAAAACAGCAACATCATTTTCACAGTAGATAATGCCATTTTCTAGTTCATCTATATTACTGTTAGTAAATTTCATTTGGGGTTCTTAAGATGGATTTTTTTGCCCTTGAGTCTGAACAGGTTGAACTGTTCTTGCTAACTAGAAGGATTTTGCTGTGGTTAAATCCATTTCTGTGGTTAAAATATCATTCAGGTGGGATTTTTGAAAATGAAATGGAATATTTTGTCACATTCCTGTTATAGGTTAATAGTAGATTACTCAGTTCAATAATGTAAACACCTGTTTGGTCTTCTATTTCTCATCTTAAAATCAGACTGTTAAATTGAAAAACATTCCTGCTCTAAATCAAAGTAATAAAAACATATTTGTCATTTATTACACTGTTTCTGGTGTCATTATCTGTCCTACCTTTTCACTGACCACTTGTAAAGTAGAATGAAATCTTTGTCTCCATTTTTTCAAGCTTACACATCATATTGAGGCCTGATATCCTTATATGAGCCTAGAATCTTAATCCTAACACACATCCACTTGCACCACAGCTGCTCACTGTAAGCACTCTCTTGCCCTCTCATGTTGGTTACTACCCCCTGATCATTAACACCATATTTTATTTAATATGCTAAGTAAACTCCAGCAAACTCCAGGAAGTAGCATAATGGTAGAAAGGAGGGTGTAAACTCACCAACACAAGCATTGTAGCTATCACTGCCTTTCCGGTTTCGAGCAGTCAGACTGGTTCATTGGTTCTTCTTCCAATTCTTCCAAATTTTTAACTCTTTTTTTTTTCCCCCCAAGTTGTTTCAGGTGTGACGATCTTCCTTGAGAATTCTTTTTTTTTTTTTTTTTAAAGTAAATACCACTGGAAAAATGCATTCTGTATGCTACCTCATAATGCCCTGAATAAATATATATCAGTTCCCTTAAAAGAAGGCATGCAGCATATGGAAGTGAGGAGAAAGTGGAAACAAAATAAGAATTCTGGAAGTAAATGTTTCATACTCCAGGAGACAGTGCCAATCTTAAAATGTCTCAGTATTTCAAGTATTACTTGGGTCATCCTCTACTTAATGGATCATTCTGTGAAACATCACTTTTTTTTTATCACTTAGGGAATAATTAAAGCCATGTTACAATGGAATGAAGTGCTAAGTCTTAGGACTAATGAATATAATGGTGGCATAACTTACTTACTGAGGAGTCACAACATACCACACTACTAATACATAACAATAATGCCTTCATTAGGAACCATCAATTCTATACAGTACTTCACAATATTAACACTTCCATCCTGTGAGAGGAGAATAAATAACTTGTACTATATTGTAAATACAGGCTTATCAACTGCAAATCACAGCATTCTGTCTTTCCTCCTTCACAATATTATACACAATGGCTCCTGTCTCTGGCTGAGGATCATGATTAAGATGCAGAAGCAGAAAATAAAAGGCTACACTTGCTCTTTCCAGTGCTGACTTTGACATTAGATGTTTATTAGAACAGCTCTTAAGTTGTGAAAAGTCCATGCTAATGCCATCTGTAACATTATTTTTAAAAAATAAAACCAAACCCATAATTTTCCAAGATGAGTGTTTCAGCCGTGCTTTTAATGTTACTGGATTTGTTTTTTTTTTAATAAATAGATGTTGCCAGCAAGAAAAAAAATTATTGAGTGTGTCCACAGACCGTTTCAAGACATAAACTGATCACCAGCTGGAATCATGAAGAAATTTGTCCCTATAGTATATTATTACAAAATTAGATACATAACAGGGTTTATCACTTTCTCCAAAGATTTTGGCATTGACCTCTGGTAGAGATAGCGCCAACTGGATGGACCTGCTGGCTTCTTCTGCTGTAGCATTTGCAGTATGCATCTGCCTATGAGTTATGGGATGGAAAAGTATCATCTCTAGCAAAATGGCCATCACTCTGCTTTGCAGTGCATGTTTGCTAATGCTACAGGACCCATTGATCAAGTTCTCCTGTTATGCAAATCCGATGTTATTTCCACAGTTCAGAGAAAATACAACAATATTCATCTTATGTCCCAGCAAACTTCTAGACCTTTAATTGCTATCAGATAGAATGGAGTTTATAGGACACGAGTGTCTCACATAAATGTACCGGTTTATAGAAGAGATCCCAAAACATAATACTGCCTTCAGATGACGATCAATATCTGGAACACAGTACTCCTATTACAAGCAAGAGTTGAAGATATTCTGAAGGTTGTTTGAGTTCACATGCACAAAGGGTTTTCTAAGACCTAAACTGTGATTCTGAGCCTAGTTGCCTATGAAATTAAATTATGATACAGAGGACTCAGAGACAGTTTGCAAAGTTTGGTCATTTTTATATGAGGTCAAAGCCCTGAGGTCAGTATGGAACTCCCAGAAACTTTGCTATGTAAGAAGTAACAAGCTTCTGATATGTAAGGGGCAAATTACTGCTGTGTAAAAACCTCTGAGCCAGTTAAGGTTCTAGGAGAAATAAAGGACTATTACAGTGCAATTCTTCAAGGGTAATTAACCTAGACTAGACTATACTAATATCTATATTATGGTATTCATATCTTGCCTGTCATCTGGAAACAACATGAGGAATATGGCCTAGAACTATAATAAAATTGTATTTTGACACAATGAAAGGTGACATTTCATATGTCAGAAGATAAGCTATTGCCACTTGGATGAGAACTTTGTTCTGTACATGGAATTAATATTTAAATAGTTTTTATTTTACTACAAGTTTAAACGGGTTTAAATATTTGTGGAGGAAACTTTGCTATATTGTTTTGTTGGTTTTCTTTGTCTTGTGTCTTTTTTATGTGGAGTAAGATATAAGGCAATGTGAGAAAGGTTATTGCTTTGTTCTAAGCGTTTTAGAAATTCCATTCTGATGTGCTGTACCTGGCAGAAGTTTTAATTAACTCTGGTCTTGAAGGTCCTATGTATTGTCTTATTCAGAATTCCCTTGAAACCATAGCATTCACTGCCCCAGGTAGTTTATACTTCAAAATAAGGGGTACTTTTGTTTTTACTGCTGCAGAGGAGCACAATGTGAATTTTTAATGGGACTTGTTGTCTCCCCTTTCTTACCTGGGCATAGCACCAGTTTCAGGGAAAGAAGAGAAGGTGACAGGAGTAAAAACAAGTTCAGAAGAAAAATAGAATAGCCATCAATCAAGTAATATCTGCAGCTATCTCCTAAGGGTAAAAATGGTGTGATTCTGTTATATCTCATTTCAGTAAGGGCTGGCATAAAACGAGGCTGAAAAGAGTCTAGAAGACAGGAGATGGGGCTGGGGTGGGGGGTGGAAGAGAGAGAGAGAGAGAGGGAGAGAGAGATTTAATCAGACTGACTGACAAAGTTAATATATATTCTCTATGAAAGAGGAGTCTTCAGGGTCATGGTTTCAGTGTTGAACAAGAACTCCAGAAAGTTTAGAGAGCTGGATTGAGTCAGAATTGATTTTTCTCTGTTTACTACATTCCCCAGGTGAAAAGTTAGTGAACCAAGGCTAAAGCATAAAAAAGGGATAGGTTACTTGGAGGGTTGTGATAAAAATATCATACAGGTAGATCAGGGATGAACTTTCATTCTCCAGTGTAGGCACCTTACTAACCACAAAAAAGGAGGGAGGAAAAATGTACTGACAAAACAGAGCATGCTCTGTGATGATATGCAAGTCCAACCAGAAAATACATAGTAATCTCAACAGTGTAAGTGCATACAGATACCTCTTTTACTATAGATAAGCAGGTATTTAACTGCAGCCTTTTGACAGGTCCATGGAGTCTGAGGTAAAGGAGGTAGTATCAGAACCACAATTTTAATGGAGAAATGCCAGAAGTCAGAAGTCTGGGCTGTTATTTAGGATTGAAAGGGAGAGACAGGGGGCTCCAAGCCTCACTAGCCCTGTGAAATCTAGCTCACTAGTATGATATAATGCTTTCCTCCCATCACTGCCTCTTCTCAACTGCGCACCAAAGAGACACCTCATGAAAAGACACGTTTGCTGGTGGTTGGCAATTCCTATTTTCTCCTCTCAAGACCAAATGGGTAGCAAGGCTTGGACCCTGCTTTGCATTCTCTTTTATGGAGCCTTTTCTTCTTCCTTTTCCAGCAGACAAAATGGAACAAAGCTAGTTGACTCCTTTTACTGTCACACCCTTTTGTCACAAAACATCTAGAGAAACATTTTATCTTTGCTTTTTTGGATCCAGGAAGAGTGAAGAAATCAGTCCTGTTTGGTCAAACCTCTAAAGGGTCACTATGGGTACAGAAAATAAGCACTGAAAAAGTTGCTGGCAAGGGATGAAAAACAGTTTTCCAAGCTTCATTTTTTCTTCTACAGAATTGTACTATGTATTGAAGAAGGCAGTATATGAAAATGTTTTCAATAAGCAGAGTCAAAACTAGACAACATGAACAGCTCCAGCTCATGTTGAATTATACTAGTAGATTAAGTGATTAAAAAGACACACAAGCTCCTTAGCCTAGTGGTTAATGTGATATTAAGATCAGAGTATGGAGATTTTACTAGAAATATTGAGATTTTAATGTGATTTTGACTACGGTTTTGCCTGTTCATTATTGTGAAAAACTTCAGCAGATCTGCTTCCATACTTGGGCTAAACTGAAAACTGTTTCTTCTCCTCAAAATAATTTTTTGGATTAAAAAGTTGTTTCTCTTTGAATTTTGCATTCTTTTTGTGCAGTGCTAACATTTCGGCTCAATCAATTACAGGACACAGATGGCATTCATATTTCTTTGACTTGTCACTGGCTAGTGCAGTTCACTTAAAATGGCTTTAGAATACCCATCGAAACTTCAGGGATCAATTACAGGAAAAATGATGAAGCTTCTCAGTATAGGATAGAAAAACAAGGTGAAACATTGGGTCTCTAATGCTGATATCTATGCCCATATGAAATACAACAGGTCAACAGTATTAAGAGACTGAAGTGGGTCAAGGAGTAGTTATGCATAAAGGTGGACAGAGGAGCTAAGAGATGGTGGTGTCTTCCTTTATCCTGATATATTTCTTTTTTTTCATTTGTGAATTTTCTTCTCTTTAATGTCTTAAGACATAAGGAATGTTCAGGGAACAGTCAAACACTCAAAAGCTGGTGAAGCATGAAGCAGCGAATACTATATGACACCTTTGGATTTTGTCAACAGGACACTAGGAATTCTGAACACCATATTTTGGCAACTAGAAGTCCAGTGTAGGAATTAAGAAGTATATTGAAACATGGAATGAAATATTAATTCTGCCAGTTCTCTGAGCTCTCACATTACAGAGCATTGGCAAAAGCAGTCAGCTAGGGCCAGCCACAGGCTTCAGGACTTTTTGGCCTTTGATGGAAAGCCCCCAGAGAAGACCACACAGGTCTCCCATCCTTGGATTTTATTTTTTTTTAATTTCACTTTATTTTATTTTTTAACTTCAGTAAAAGTGATATCAGCAAAATCACCCATGAAAATCTTACAGTGGAAACTTCACGTGCCCATAAGATACATCTAACCATACATAAGACATGTAACACACAGGATAACCACAGGACACTGGACTTCTCAAACTAACCAATCACAGTTTTTTAAATAATTTTTAAGTCTGTATTGTGACAGTTTACTTTATGATGTCATGCCTGGGCAATTACAGAGCCATAATTGCACAGCTATGACTCATTGCAAACCAATCAGTGCAGTCAGTTTCCTAATGCTATTTTGTACTATAACATTGTTATTGTAAAGGCAGGAATTCTTTAATCATCGAATTGAATGACTGCCAAGAGCTCATTTTATTGACCATTAAACATGCTTCTGTTTAGAAGAAATGCTACAACATCACTGTTTTCAGCAGCAGATTTTTTCTGCAGTGTTTTTTTGTATGACAATCTGCAACCAAATGATAGGTCAAAAAAATGTTTATCATCTGCAAATGTCCAAGATATTCACAAATGAAGGTCCTAATCCAAACTGTATTAAGTTGTCTGGTAAAGCTTACTTCTGGGAAAAAGTAATTGTATCAGACTGCAAGGAAGGAAACAACAACATGCATATTTTCATAAAGAAACACTGGAATTTCTCAAAGATGACTGTTTCGAATTTTGAAAGTACTTTCTGCACCTGAACACTACCGTGGCATGTCTTTTGATGTTTGGCACCTCTTGCCAATTCAAATAAAATTTTCAGTCACAATTTTAGAAGTTTAAATGAAAACTGGTCTGATGCTGAATTGTGGGAACAATTTTTTATGAAAATATTACAGCTTCCTCTCACTGTCAAAGGATTCCATGGGAGGCACAGAATGATGTTACTTTATTCAAAGAATAATTTTCCATCCTGTTAGACAGAGGTGTCTTATTGACAGATGTTTCAATGATCTGAAAATTGAGATGAAGTAAATATATATAGAGAACCATGTTCACTTTAGTGGCAGAACATTGGGTTGGTTTCCAATTGTTTGAAAATCTGTACAAAACCTTATGCCAGAACCTAAATATTTCTACAACCACAATTTCTGAGAATGCTTGCAGACCTATTCTGCAAAAATTATTCTATTTACAAAAATACATTCTCTTTGGACAGTGAGACCATGAAAAAATGTGCAATTATGTTACCTTTTATCTTTAAACACACAGTAAGTCTAGAGTCTATAGGAATAATCTCACTGCATTGACCTGTCAGTACTAGCTAATGATTTCCTACTGTTTGCTCTTTTCTAGTGTACAAAGGAAAGTGTGCAGAGAGTAGAACTAAAATAAAGCCTTTTTCTATGGCAGCAAAAATATTGAATACTCCTTTGCAGCTCCATAAGCATCAGTAGAATCATTATGATATTTGTCACTAAATAACCAATTCAATCAGTGATAAAGAAAGGGGAAACAGTGCAGCCTAGTAATGTACTTAAAAAAAGGATGTGCATATACAACAAAACAAATTTGATTATGTGAGTCTGTAAATAAGCAGAGGTTTTGTCCTCTACCAGTTAGCAAGCTGATACATTCTTTTTAACTGTCATGAAAAGTAGAATAGGTATTATTAGCAGTAATGAAACACAAGTTACCAAGAAGAGAAAAACAACATTGGCATGCTGGAAAAGAAGAGAGTAAGACATGGCAAAGAAGGGTGTGTATGTGGCATACATGTACTGACAAATGCATCCATATTTTGATGCAGGCATGTCACACAGTGAAAAACTGAAAAGCAAGTCCAGAGATTTCCAGTGAGGAAACCAGTTTTCTGGAATGAAAGTATCATTTCAACTTCCAGTCAGCTAAGAGACTTGGCCAGTTCATGTTCCAGGTTAGGTGCTGCCTGGTAAAACATCTAGTAGTTGTGGACCAACAATTCAGTGTTGAAGTCATTAGATGATGATGGAAGTTGTTGGTTTTTTGATTGCTCTTCAGTGAATGCTAGAGGGCACAGGCACCTCCATGGAACATGTGCCTTAGACCAGAAAGAATGCTTTGGATCTCAGTAGATAAGCCAATACTGTCTTCTAAATCATCTAGAGGTTGACCTAAAATCCAGAATCAATGTCCATTTATAAATTAACCAAAAGGATTCAGCTCATCTTGCTGAGCATACCCAGTATTTTGTGTCTTTGAAGACAAACATCACTAGACAGCCTGAATGCAAATGAAAAGCTTGGTCATTGTGTATTAGTTATAGACCATGCTACATTACTCAGAGCATTTGAAGAATCCATTCATGCCAGTTCAGTTGTATTTTGATATAAGACATCCAATTTATTATAATTTCACCCATATGAATTTAAGAAAACACAGTTCCAGACAAAGACATATCTAAAAGCAATTGTGTCACATCAGGCTATACTGCAGATATCCAGGGTGTATCACTGAGTTAGGATTAATAAAATTTTCTATCTATACCTTCAGCATTGCTGATATGATCTTGTTCTGTCCTTGCTTTGTAAGCCCACAGACAGCTGTCAGTTGCTCACAATTGAAACTGCAAATGATCCAACCCAAAATTTTCTGAAATGCAGAAAGAATATTGTCACATTACTGAGTGGAACAGCAGCTGAATGGACAATGATGGCATGCCTCTGCTTCTCGCAGCATTTGTCAGTGCTAACTTTTCATGAAAGATACCACTAAAGGAACTTGACATTGCCAATATTCTTCAGAATAAAGTTTTTTGTCTTAAAAAAGAAAACAATCCTTCCTCTGCTAAAAGAATTGAAGAATGATGTTGGTTTGTGCTTTGCTAGCTGGTATTGTAGTTGAAATGGTTTGTTGGAAGGTTTTATTACAAGTGATTACTGAGCAGAAGGAAAGAGAATGACAGTCTAGTGATGTACAGTCAACTACTCAGTCAAAAAGGGCATGCAGGCAACCCTAGCCACAGAAAACAGAGAGCTGTAGATTTTAGCAGAAAGGTACCTTTTTCCTCCCCCTTTAAAAGACAGTCTTCAGAAGAGAAAATGGACATGACTACTGTCAGAAGTCAGAGTGCCAGTAGACAGTAACAACTCATGGACGTGCTTGCATTGGCCAGCCCCATTGGTACTCCCCGTCAGCCTCTCTCAGCCCATGACCAGAGGGGTTCCATTCAGGATCAGATCAGAGCACCCAAACATGTCCTGAGACTTGTTTTCTGCTGTTCCTGACTTGCTTTGTGGGTTTCTGGCCTGATCTTTGGCCAGGCTTGTGACCTGTCATTTGTTTGATTATCACAGGGTAGTAGACAGCCCCTGTCCTTGCCTAAACTTCAACAAGGGTCCTGCCTGTGTTGGGGGGTCACCCCAAGCTCCCAGCTCAGACCTCCTCATGAGGCTGTCCCAGTCTCACTGCTCCTGGTAACTTCAGAGGCAGGCAAGGATGCAAGGTGAGTCTCATCTTCTTTTTTTCCCTCCCACCAAAAAATCTCTTACTGCAACAGGTCTGTGTATGTATACACTAGAGCAGATACATGGTGGAATATGTTTGTGTATAAGGTACTATGTGATAGAGTTTGTGGCAGAGCACAGCCAGAGGAAACAAGAGCTACATCTGGAAAAAATTATGGAGTATGCACGTGGAACTTAGGACATCATGAATATAGCAAATAGGGATCTGAAAAAAATGCAAAAATATACTAGTCTAACATCAAAATGGGTGCTGTCACACTGTTCCTATCAGAACTAACTAAAGATGGCAATATCAAAGATGATGAAATGCTTCTTGCAATATTTGAGTCCCTTGGAAAGACAGTTTCCAACACCTGTCGTCTTCCCAGAGTGGTTGGTTACATTTTCAGCTAATGTTATCCAACCATCACATGACATTTCTAAGTAAATGGCATAAGGTTGCCTTTATTTACTTCACCTAGTTTTTTTACCAGTGTTTTTGTTTTATGTTTGGTTCTTGTTGGACTTAAAATTATGTACTCTGTTCTGCACATTCAGGTAAGTATTTTCAGATGTTGCTATCCTCACACTGAATTCATGGAGATCTAACTATAAATAGGTAACATCAAAGAACCTGTCAACAAAGTCTGCAACAAGTCAAAACAGAAGTCTACAAAAATACCACCTCCAGCCCAATACCCCAGGGCACCCATAGATGGTTTCCTATTACAGGAATTGTATGGTATGGTATCAAAAGCTTACATTGCAAGAATAGCGTGAAAGACTCTGTTAATGATGTTAATGACCAGTAACAAACAGAAAAATATCTCAGTCATCTGGAAGTAAACCTGAAATTTTGAAGAAGTTTGTGACAACATTGCCAGAAAATAAAAAAAGTTCTCATATTCCTCATCAAAATTTTTCTAATCTCTATCTATAAAATCTGTAACAAAATTTTGCATTTTAATATAGGACATCTAAAATTACTAAATTGTTAATTTAGTTTTTCTAATTACAGCCAACCACTTCAAGACATAGTCTGGTGATTTTTAATAAAAACATACAGGCTGTTCAAAAAAATATTGCAGACCTTCATCTGGTCACAGTTGCATAGTTATGTAAACACAAATGGGTACCTAAAGCTGCACACAAGATGGAAGAGTTATTATCTAGACATTCAATTTTAACATGAAAATGCTGCTTAGCATGTCTTTTAGGATAGGCCAGCTTAAAACCAGAAATGCAGGCTTTCTGAATGCCTGCAAAGCAACATTTAGAAAGCCAGTGAGTCCTACTCTTTTGCATCCACAAAGTGAGGCTGGACTTTCTCTTGGCTAGTAATGTCAGCTGTTTCCATCTCATTCCTGCTCTGTAGCTTCCCCACAGATGACATGGCAAGAATCAAGAGAAGTTTTTCTCTGTGATATCCCATTATAAAGTTTCAGACTCACCAATCATCCAAAGCCTGTTTTCTCCCTAACCTGCTATTATGCAGGCAGGACATAATTTCCAGATTCTATTCAGCAGGATCAACGGTATTGCTGCCTGCCAGAAAAGTAGCCATTAAAAATGGACTTTACATCTGTGCCTACTGTCTGTATTTGGCAGTCAGAAGTCATTAGTTATGGCTCTGCTATGAAGTTTGAGAAAGCACCAACACTCTCCTATTTAGTGTCTCAAAAGTCTGTTCTGATCTTTGCTCATATTAATTAAAATTTGTTTTAGTTACATTTAAAACCTTGAATAATAAGTACAATTGACACCAAATACATATAAACAGCTAAAATGGTAAATGGTCTTTGTTAACAATGCTATCTAAACTGGTCTTTGGGAGAAAAAAGGAAAGCCTTCCAGCAGTCTTTAAGACTTACACATAACTTGTAACATCAGGTTTCATCTAACTTTGCTACTTATCCTGTGTCTGCTCAGCCTGGCACACAATTTCATGGAAATAGAAAACAGGGAGGAAGGAATGCTCAACTTCTCAGTGTTACCAAAGGGACGATAAGACAGTCAAGAATTAGGGAAGGTATCCAGAGAGATTTTTTCTGTTTCTGCACTCTAATGAACTTCAACAGCTCCTGCCCTCTTCCTTGAAAGTGCTTTGTAGCTCATTTGTCAGATTTCAGGGCAGAGCTCAAACTAAGTGTAATGTTTTTAGTTGATGTTTGATATTTATCTAGTGAGTCTCTCTTCAGTACAGCAAATTTAATTCAAGGAGTATCCTTTTGCCTTCTCTCTCTCTCCCAATACTCTGCTTTTCCAAGAAACCAACCTCAACCTGTTTTTGCAAATCTGTTCAGGCAGCTGAGAAGCCTCAATCTTCTTTTTGCTATCCTGGGGAAGTGTCTAAAGACTTCAGGGTTAGAAAAATCAAAAGGGGAAAATACGGAAAACTGTGTGACATCTAAGTTCTGAAGCCTGAAGTCTAAAACACAATTATGCAAAAATAATTGTCCAATCCTGTTGTACATATAAACCTCTGCCATTCTGAATGCCTTTTAAAGTTTTGAGTAATCATACATTCCCCCATTGTATAGATGAATCTACAATGCTTTATTTAATTATTTCTTTTCCTCTTACTTAGACAGGAGAAAATCTAGGGAAGAGTTCAAACTTCCCTTGCATTTTCATTACCTCACCCCAATTTCTCATGCATTTTAATTACCTCACCCCATTAGGTAAAACTCAGACAATTAATCTTTCAAACGATTAGTAGATAAAACAGAGAATTTGACACAGATTTTTATTATATTCATGGTTCTTACAGAGTATTTCTATATTTGCAGATATCCTTTTCTTCACCATTTTCTTCTTAAAAGCTCAGTAAACAGACACATCATCTTCAAAGTCCTAACAAAAATGAATGTAGTAACTCATGTCATATTGAAAACCTCTTAAAAAACACAAAGCATGTATATACATGAATTAGGAAAACTCACAATGGGACACAGAAGAAGAAGAGAAATACTACCCTGAGAGAAGAGGCCCCCATTAGGTTCTTCAGAGAGCAGATCAATGCATGTTTGATGCAAACACAATGCTTAGTTACAAAAGCGTAAGTCCTGCAATTGACTTTGCATAGACAGATTCAGCTGCCCTCTTGAAGCATCATTGACTTCAATTGACTCCCACATGGAGTCAGTTGCAGAATCAGAGACTCTGGTAATGGCCACACTATAAGGGCCTGAGTCCTTGCCCATTAAACTCGGTGTGAGATTTTTCAGTTGGCTTTAAATCTGAGCCTAAACACAGAGAGATAAGAAAGCATAAGTAGTTTGAATGCATTTCTGAATTAAAAGACTTTCAGCCATTGAATATAAATGTCAAACACAGCAGCATACATCCTTTAAAAATTCATTCATCTCTCTTATGGGAAAGTAAATAAAAAGAAATGCAAGGAAAACTTACATTCTAAGGGCTTGAATTAACCTGAAAAAAACCGGTAGGGTTTTATTTTTCCTGAATTTCCACAGCATTAAAGTTCTTTTCTACTATTGTAGCTATGTGAAGTGCATTTCACCTTAGAAGGTCCATTCATTTTCATTGATAGTTTTGTACATTTACAGTATAAGTAAATGTTAATTAAAGTCAGTCAATGCAACTGAAACAATTATAGGCTCTCTTTTGGATTTAAATGTTCCACCACTGAACAGTTGCAATTAAATGCAATTAAATCTTCTGTTTACATAGGCTACATTTCTTGACACTATCATTTTTATGGCTTTACGGTGGCAGGGAAAAATCTACCATAGTCCTCATATTTCCTCACATATTTTCATTCTATGTCACTGTCACAGTAAGGAACATTGTTGACAACATTTTCTTTAATAAGAGCCAAGAGACTTTCTCTGCATTTCTTATCTTGCGGGAATTCAGAGATCTTCTCTCAGGAAACCTGGTTCTCACCAGAAGACCTACCTATTTTAAAAGCTTAGTAACACTAATTCTTTCCTTTAACTAAGCAAAACAGATTGATTTTTAAAAGCTAAGCACAATAACAGAGACATAAAAAATACGTTAAATATTTGTGTGGTTTGTTATTCCAAATTAATTTTTAATTTTTCTGTTAGTAAATTTCCTAAAAATTTTTAAGACACTTGAGACAAGATCATTACCTTTACCTGCACTTGTTCTGTGCAATAAATACAAAATATCCACTTATCAGTAAAAGACAATACAGTAAATGCAGAATAGCCATACTGACTATTTTAAGATTACTGCATTCCAGAAGTCTTACTGCGTCTTTTATCACTCACACTGCTCTTAAACAGAATTACTTTTGTCTACAGTAGATAGGCCACAATATAAAATTAATGCAGGCACCTTTAAAATGGTATTTGAAGGCAATATCTACAATATACAATTGGTGGAGATGAAATACTGTCATTCATATAAGTAATGCAACTGACCCTGCCTGACAGAGAAATTGACCCCAGCTTCCAATGCCCCACTCTTATTTTTCTTAATTCTGCTAAAACACTTGTAGTTAAATTTCTCATGCTGTACTTCTACCTAGGCTATTTTGGAACATGCTCCAGAACAAGGTGAGCCATTTTGTTTGAATATTAAGATTGGTGTTATCTTCCATTAAATCCAGGTATTCTTTTTTCAGCTCTTGATGACACTGAGAATTTTCAAAAATGTGATTTTGTTTAAATATATTTTAAGGACTTCTTATCATACACTGGAAAATCCATGCAGATGTGATCAGCTCTTACGTTTGTGGTAAATTGCAGTTTTATACCTGCTTACTAGAGGTGTTTTCAATTTTGATAACTTACACCTCTGAGGAAATTATTCTCCATTAACTTTATCAAGCCCTTCGTGTTGTTAAAATTCTAGATACCTGATACAGAGCAACCAGACAGGTCTGAAGCAAGTAGCTGCTGGAATTCAACCACACATTGTCTGCAATAGCTGCTCACAGCTGCACGGGACTAGTGCAAGACCAGCAGCAAGGAGAGATCTGGGAGCTTTTCCTCCTCCAATCTAGAAGTATTTCTCCTAGTGGGACCCAAGCCAGAAAAAAATAGAAAGAATCAGAAAGAAGGAAAAACACAGGGCTCAAAATGCTTTGCAGAAGCTGGCTGAGCTTACACAAGGATTCAGACCCCAGAGGGAAACATGGGCCAGCCTGCGTGAGAATGAGGAAAGGAGGAGACCAAAACAAGAATCCATGCCCATTCCAAGCATAGATGTATCCTGTGCAGTGACACAGCAACTCTTGTAGAAAATTGTTATGAGAGGTAAAAACTGGCTTTTTATGAGCTTGGATCTCAAGCACCTAACTCATGTTGAGCTAGTGTCTTTCCCTCATTTTACCAAACAAACTGTTTTCATTAAATTTATTAGAATGAGACTCTTGAAGTTCAGTTGAGATGAGTCCTGTCCTTATGAATGGGGCAACAATGCTATGAACAAATAAGCCTCATCTCCTTTCAAAATGCATGAGGGTTACTAAACCCACACTGGAAGAGGAGGACAAAATTAATGACTCCTGGAATCCAGTAGTTCCTAAAATTTAAATTCTTGAATTTGCAACTTGAATAACACTTAATATAGCAATTCCTTATTGCACTTGTAATGCACTATTGTTGTGAAGTTTGAATGCATTAACCAAATTAAAATGAACAGTTATTGTCAGTGGCACAAATCAAACTTCTCCAACTACTAATCTCAAATGGAACAGACACAGATCAGCCTTCGTAAGCCATTCCTCATGTTTTGCAGTGGAAGACATTATTCGTTTGCTGCCTTTATTACATACAATATACTCTTGGAGAGGCAGGTTGCAAATATATGTTCTATGTCAACCACATGAAAAATGTTTGTCCTGTATTTTCACTTGCGATTGAACTCTCTGGAGGATAAGAGCTATGAGATCAAGCAAACTGAAAGAAGTCATAAAAATGGTGCCACATATCAACACCCTGGTAATACACAGGTGTTGTCAAACCTGGATGCAACTGCAATATCAATGGGGAGAAGGGAGGATGAGGAGTGGCACAGCTTGTACACACAATTCAAATATGGTCCATAGAACAAGAGCTAGTGAAGGTTATTTCTTTATGCCTCTGTCATACAAATCTGTCTTGTTTTTGTGCTTCTGTCTCTGAGAATGGAACAAAGGAATTCAGTGAACTTCTTTAGATGAGGGTTAAAATGCTGCTTAAAACTGCATTAAGGAAAATTATTAAGGGTTTTGCCAACAACTCTAAAACTCCAAGTTGGACTGAGAAAACTAGAAATGCATTGTCTGGAAAAGGTTGAGACATCTTCTATTTTACCATCTTGAATTGGAGTAGTAAAATATGTAAATTATGATGGGTTTGCTAACAATTTTAAGAGGCACATATAAAGATATAGCTAAATATGTAAACAGATAGATAAACGGAAACTGTCCTAGATGAAGTTTAAGTGGAAGAAAAACAAGTATGACTGTAGAGGATTTACGGAGATAATTTTCATTAAATATTTGTGCTGTATACTATACTTGTGCTGTATAGTGTGCTGTATACTAGTGGACAGTTGTAGTCCACCTCTAACAATATCAGCTTTGATCATTTATCAGCACTCAGACGACACAATCAACAAAAATAACCAGAGATTATTGACATAAATATCAAGGGGTTATTACCAAAGACAGAGGGAATATTTGCCTATTTTACTAAGGATTCTGCAACCATATTTTAAGGGCAGGTCTGTTTATTTAACTCCAAAAGTCTGTCTAGAAATATGTAAAATGCAAAAGAAACATGAAAAATTACAAATATAATTGTAACTTTTAAGAATTCTTTCTGGGTTGCAAAACATATGCGTATTTTCTGAATCTACTATCTGTGTACTTGTTTTCTAACCATACAGCTACTTCAAGACATAGTGTTAGTGCTTCTACTGAAAGAGTAGACTTAATACTATACAAAAATATTGGAGAAGGATATTTTGGGGATTATATAAATTCCCCATTTATTCCCTTTTCAAGAACAATCAAATGTCAAGTGTCAGCTACCCTATTCTCATCCATTAGCTCTCGGGGTTCAGAATAGAATGGACTTCAAAGAAGAACAGTTAGGAAATGGGTATTGACAAAGTGCAATTTTAGCCCTATATAGCTAATCTCTTTAGTCTCCATCTATAGTCAGTGGAGTAAGATAGTCTATAGAGGATGATTCAGAGCAGAAACCTAATTTAGCTTGTCTGACTCACCCTGCTCAGAATGAATCAGCAGGCACTCTTGACCGACATTATGCCTGAAAATTGAAAATGCCTTTCCTCTACCTGAGCACATATGACGCACTATTCCCAAACAGAAGGAAATTTATATTCTTTACAGTACTTACTGTAACCCATTTTCCTCTGGAAAATGCTAGAAAGAAAAAAAAAAAAGGATCAAGAAATAAACAGAAGAAGACAAAATGTAAGACACTTAAATAGCCAGTTAAAGCAGCCTAGGTCCTTATGGCCAAAGCTGATAAAGGAAAAATGTGATCAAGTATAAACTTGTTATCTCTTTAAGTTATCAGGTCTATTGAATTTGAACTGGTAATATCCTTAATCAAAAGTATATGTTTGTGGGTGAAACTGTGAGTTCCTTTGTGGACTTGGGCAGTTCTTGATATGACATAGATTGGCTGGAAGATGAAGCTAGCTAAGAATGCTAATTTCAAGTGGAAAAAAATCAGTCATATAAAACAGCTTGGCAGGAGCAAAGGTGACAGTGAAAAAAATACCCACAGATATCCACTTTCCTTGTCATCATGTTCATATTTCTTTTTTCTTTTTTCTTTTTTTTTTTTTCCCAGCAGAAAGAAGGGAAAGAAATATTCATGAAGTAAAAAAGGTAAGAGCTACAAAGGATGATATTACACATTTTTAAGGCTTTAATGATTCACAGTTTCATCAACCAACTATGAAAACTGCATATTAATTAAAACTGGTGACCTTGGGAAAACTCAACTGGGTAGGCAGATTTCTCTGAAAAATAGAAAATATCCTCCAAGTTGAATAGAGTTGTAATAAGAGAAGGTAGGCTTATCTGAGAACTCACTTTTGCAGTTTTTCAAATATATTTCAATATATGTTCAAAAAGGAAATTCCTTTTAAATATTTAATATTAATAAAAGGTATAAACATTCTTATTTCACAGAATTTTATTTTCATATGTTTTAGAGAAGACATTGACATTTATACACAGTATTTCTATCACAACCTTTTTATCTCATCTGCAAAGAGTGCCACAGGTGAATTCACCCAACAACATTACAAATATTGATCTTAGGGAACATTTTCAAAATCATCTTTCCAACTAACTATAGTCCTATTTGCCTAGGTTACTGACACTATGAACAAGTCCATGTAATTTATACCTCTGGAGTAGTAGTAATATTCTGTTATGCTTGATGTATCTGAAATGGTTTGGGTTGTCGTTTTCTGGTTAGCAATAGCCTGAGGTTCTAGGTAAACAACACTTAGAACTAAGTATTTTTGCACTTTATGCTTTGCACTTCAGGAACATAAGTATAGTTCACTGGCAGCAGAAACTGCAAGTTAGGCATACTTGGATTAAGCATCTATTGAGAAGTGGATATAGTTATTTAAGTATTTTTTTAAATATTACCTTGTCTCTTTCTAATATGTTCTTTAATATCTAGCAGTCGTTACAAGTCATTTCAACAGACATTTGTACACACGTCATTCACCTGTTATGGGTCCTCTGCTCTTTTCCTGACTCAGTTTTCTGTCACTGCCACAACATCGTCCTCCAGGCAATGTGCTCAACATGAAACATGACTGATACCTTTTGGATTTATCTTATGGGGAGTGCGGAAACACTGTAGATCTGCACTGCTGAATCATAACATTTGTATATATGCCTCACAGCATCTCATCGGGTGATGACATTGCGTTTTTGCATCTTGTAGTCACATTTTGATGCACATCATCACACCATGATGCTGCATTTCAATGCAAATTCACCTCAGGAGGCCTGAAATAAAACAGTGGTGTTTCTAGATGTCCTGACGCCTAGGAAATTGAAAAACTTAATATAGAGCTTTAAAAATTGGGACTGCACTGGAAGTATTGCCATGTTCATTGATCTCATAACCAATATTATTTTACACCATGAATAATTCAATGAACAGCAATGTAGGGAAGTTCAACAGTAGTTTGGGAAATAATATTTTGTTTACTTGCTTACTTTTGTCTCACTGGATGTCATGAGCCTAACAAAATAAACCAGACTTTTAAGCAAACAGCTGTCAGTTTAAACTCTTTGAATTACTTGTTTACCATAGATCCATTATCTAACTAGCGGTTTGAGCTTTGTCCCATTTTAATGTGAGTTTTGGCATAAAATCATGGTAGAAACTTATTCCAAGTGTTTTGTGCTATTGAACTAATGTTATGCTTATTTCTACTAGGTTAGCCTTGCAGGAGTGGAATAGACAATGGCCCAGTAGTGACAGAGAAGGGGCATCTGTGTGTTAGAAGACAGACAGGACTCCAAAGACCCTGGAAATGCATTAGTCAAACCACATAAAGTATCTAGCCATGTGTTAAAAGAAGCTGAAGTAAAGCCACATCCATGCTCAGTGTATAAGGTTTCCTTAAGAGGCCCTGTTAGGCTGGTTTTCACACCAGATTTGCACAGGGAGGCAAGATGGGGAGACCGTCACAGAATTCCTGGACAGTTCATAGAAGGTTTTATGGAACAAAAGTTTTTGAAACTGCAATATTGTTTTAGCAATGAAAACAGCCCCATTATAAGGTACGCACACTGCACCTTCCTCACAAATGCAGAAATTGTTCCTGATTTGGTCGTAGACATCCTCTATAGCTATGCAAATGTCACTCACTCCTCTCTGTGCCCCATAGCACTGCTGTAACTCAACGTAAGAGAAAAAAGGGCACTAAGAGGTGTGTTCTTTTTCTGCCTTGGTGTCTTTGTTCTGTGAAAAGAGGGTTACGGCAATTTCTTCCAAATAAAATCATTCAACACTGGAAAGTAACCAGCTCTGTGTTAAATGGTTTTGTAACTTGGGGTTAATTCAGGACTATGTGGTAAAAGTGACCTTCAAGCACAAATACCAACCAGTCCTGTAGACTGTTCACTTTAAATTTCTCTGCACACATCCAGTCAGACATTCAAGTTTAGCAGATGTTTCATTTTTTCTTCAGAGACTTAAAATTACTATTTTCCTGAAGTTTCAAGGAGTGCAAAAACATATAGTCCTATAGACACCAGCAAAAACAGTTAGTGTTTACAGCCAGATACCAAAGGCTTTCAGAATTTTAGAAAGATTTGTATATGCACAGGAACTGAAAAAGACTATCGGTCTTATGTGCTTACTCATCATAGGGCCTAAAAAAAAAATTGTTTCATTCTTATTTTTACAAACAAACAAACAAACAAACTTGTTCAGAGGCAGGTTATTGGGAAAGACGTCTGCTTTGAAATGACCAGTCCTATTCTGCAATCTTAACAGTAAGTGAGGCAAAAAACAAGCAGGAGATTTTATTTTAAAGTTTTACCCAACCTGTTTACAACTCTGGAAAAGAGAGCTGTATCACTTAGAATGTCTTCACACTTACTCTTTGGATTGCACAGCTTTTGACATATGTTAAGGTCTATTTCTTCTCCATGGGATGTTGTATGAAAGTGTCAGAAACAGGTATTAAGGCACTGAGATTTTCATTAAAAATCTGTCATGCCCATATGTGCTTAAAATTAGAACACAAAATAGACTGCAAGTTATACAGTTGAGAAAAAGTATGAAAGAAAGGCAGAAAATAAATCTTCCCACTGGTTTGTTTAGTTTTCCTTTTAAGTGATACAGTCACTGAAACAAACTAGATGGTGATGAACACCCTCTGGGGACACTGGCAGCACAGAGATGGTCACCATTTACAACCAAATTATATGTACAGAGATGACAGTACTCACTGACACTTGCTGACATCACTGCAGACAGGGCATCCAAACTCAGGTTTGCAAAACAACTTAGCTAAAATTACCTGCTAGAGAAGCCATATATAATCTTTTGGAAAGCCATAATCTTCAATTTTTCTATTTGTTTGGAAACAAGAGTAGAAGATGGAATTCAGCAAGCATTTTTTGGTCTTACGGCACCATCAATTCAAGAGCAATCATTCTAAATGCCTTCCTTTCCATATGTGTGTCTTCTCAGCAATACACCCTTTTCCAAATCACTCACAAGGAGTGTCTCTGGTTTATAAACTATTTTCTGGAATGGTAGCTAGCTCCACTACTCCTTGTGAAAAGGATCAGGGATTATTGTTTTCCCCAAGTACCATAATTTAAATTGACAGCTGCTGTTCTGATCCTATTCCGAACAAAGATTACACATGCTAAATAAAATCAAACCTACACATTTAAAGGCTGGAATTGGCTTTATTAGCAATTAAAAAAAAAAAAAAAAAGGCAAACGAAAAACCAACAATAAACAAGCAAAAAACCCCAAATCAACCCCCCAGAAAACCCAACCATGACATTAGGTCTAAATGCTCTCTCCAAGGCACACCTAGTTATCCCTGATCAGAAGGTCAGATCACCTCCTCAATATCCTTGGTCATTAAAAGCCATCATGGTGAGCTAGAAACACTTACATAGCATGCTGATGAAGCACTGACTCGTGCTAAGCAAGTGGGTTAGAAGAAAGGATCCTTGTATGCTTACATGAGTTATGGTCACTGCCGCTCTGTTAGAGGCATCTCCCATCACAGTTCTGGACCTAATGAACTCACAACACTGTCTGGACTTGTGCACTTATTAAAATGCTTTCTGCCCAGAAGGAATACAGAAAACTGCTGTTAATGTAGGTCATGCAGGGAACCCACATTCCCACTCCCAATTACTTTTGAATGGGATAAGAATGAGTATAATTAGCTGATCTAGTAGGATTACTAATACTTTGTCCTCTTCCCTCACTCTGCTAGACAATGTCCTCCCCAGCATTCAAACACATATTTTTATTTTGTTAGAGTATTTGCAAGCTCACTACCCTGTCTTCTGAGATTGTTAGCACATGTGGCTCCATTTTAATTGGTTAACATGCACATTAGACTCCCTATCACCCTGCAACTCTGCTGCAAATACACCTCGCCTATTTCCATGATGTTTATTTGCTATACTATTCATCCTCTGTTACAATTCTGAAATCAGTGCACACATTGCAAATAATACAATCCCTGTATTACAGCAAAACAGCAAAGACATTTTGGGTCACATGTCCAGTAGTTCCCATTTCTTAGAGGATGAAGAGAGAATACAAATATGAGTGTCATATTCAGCATTATGCTCTTGTTCACTGCAGCTTTCTTTTTTTAGACTTTGCTGCAGTTCCTGTAAGCTGTGTGACTTTCCCACCTCATGTTCATTTGTACACACTGAAAAAAGCACACAGTAACAGTCCTGCAATCAAATCACACAGGTTTAATTAAATTTAAANAAAAAAAAAAAAAAGGATGTCTTATTCTACACCAAGCCATATTTTACAATGACAAACAATGACTGGACAGTGGCTGAGATTTGAACATTGCTGCAGTATCAATCAATCATGCATCAGACAAACACATTTCAAAGTGTGTATTAAATACAGGCATGAGCTCATGCAGAGTGACGTACAGTATTTCATTCTCAATGTGTTCTTTTCCTACCAGCAGAGACTTCTTTGTTCTTCAGCTGTGTTGCTTGAACTGCTTCCTTTCTGCAAAACAACTTTTGAATTTCAGAATAATTTCTCTTAAACTTATTTTTGAAAGTTGAAGTTTAGGTCAAATGCAAATATGAATACAGTTTTATGCTGCCTGCATAATTTGTAGACTGTGTGGAACTGACTCATCTGTCCTCTGTATCTGGCACTCATATGATGAGCTTTCCTGCTAAGAGTGACCTATTCATCCTTCAAATAAACATCCACAGAGTAAGAAAAACAATACGTACAGTTCCAAATAAGGAACAACATACTGCGCTTGATGTGATCTACTCATGTCAGTTTTGTCAGCAGTCTTTTGAATTAAGAGTCTCTTATTCAGAAAACATTCAGAGATACAGGATAGTATCTTCTTCATTTCATCAAATCAAAATTCTGAAATATCTGAATTTAACTGTTGATGACACATGGGCAGTTAAGACAATGTCTTGGCTCAGTGATCTTAAGCAGAATGCTATGAATAATGAAGAAAAGTTTGCAGAGATTTTGTGGTTTGAGGAATTATGGGCTAGTGAACAAAAGGCGACTACTGTCTTGAGTGACTGAAATATTTACTACTTATGAATATTCTCACAAATTATTTTACATATATGATCAACAAAATTCAGCAAAACTGTCAGCTAATACTTTATCTGCAAGACTTCACTGCTTGACTGATGTGTTCCCTTCTGTCAACATTTAGGATTTTGTTTTACTTGATTTGCAGCAGCAATGTTGTATTCAGTGGAAGAGTAAAATTATGGATGTTCACATACTATGTGCACATAGCATAGGACAAGACCTTTAAGTGTTTGAAATAAGCATCCAGAATCAAGACCTATAGAAATCTGACCATTGCCACAAACAAAGGGATCTGGTGTGACTGAGCACAATTTTTTCAAAATTTATTAAAAGATTGAGCATTTTTAATGAGAAAATTAGAAAATATTACAATAACTTGTAGTCTATAGATGATTCTAGGAGAACTTTTAAGTCAACATCTAGGAATATAAAAAAAATCCCATTTTTGTAGAATAAAAAAAAGACTACATGCAGCAAGTATTGAAATAACCTCTTAGCATTCTTACAATATGTATTTCTACCTGACAAATACAGGTGATAAAAAGGGAGACAAGGTTTCTATATTTTTGGCTTAGATGAATTACCATTTCAAGGTAAATATTTCTTTTTCATTTACAAACCCTGGATCTAGTGGTCAGGGTTGGTTCATTTTATCATATGTTTTACAACACTTGAACACAGCTGTCTGTGTGAAATCACTGGCTACTTTCACGCCAACCCAGTCTCCTGATGGGTTTCACCTCCCTATATGGTGAAACCTTCTTAGAGGTGTTACTAAGAGAATATTAAAAATACAAGGGACTGTACAAAGTCTCCCAATGGACCTAACCTGACCAGTAGCACCTACATTACTAATACTGTTGAATGCAATATCTAAACCAAAACCTAAACAAAATCCTGGCTTAATTCCCAGATCTAGGGAGTGCTCATAGGACTGGTTACTGGGAGGTGCGGGGTATGGTGGAATAACAACATATTTTTCTTCAGTTGGAAAGCAGAAAAAATTTGAGCTGGAAATCAGTAGGAAAATGAATATATAGAACCCTATAATGTCATTTTTATTTAATCACTTTATAGGGTACAACTGGCAGGCTAATGTTTTGCCAGGTTGTTTTTTGTCACTTAGCACATTGTGAAAGTCTGCTTTACAGACAGACACTGTCAAATAAACTAGGTTACTAGATTGGAAATTTAGACAAGCAGACTTAACACTGCAATTAATTTGATCTTAAATTTTGTCTGCTTTTCCTGAGTTTCCTTTGCAAACTCCAGCAGTTGTTATGGCATTGCTAGAGTTTTCCTGTGTTTCACTTGATTTGGAGATCTTCTAGCATCACATCCCACCTCCCAGTCTCACTGAAACAGCTTCCTCTGAGATTGTTTCTCTGTCTTCACCCATTTGATTTTCTAAAAAAGCCAAAATACACGTGTGATACAGAAGACTGATGAGAAGAATGGTCAAGGGAAAGGATGGATGACATCTCTTCTTTTTTTAATAAGGCCGACAAAGGACAAAGAGAAAGAACAGAACAATAAGTAGTAAAAATTTCATCTCTGCAGTATGTTTGGAAATTAAATATTTTCACTTGTCACAAATCAAAAGTAGCCATAGATTCTAATTTGAAATGCATTATAGGAATATCCCTTAAATTGTTATTTTCAATTCTGTATTTGAAGTGTAGGTATGTCAATGTCTGTGTTGTCACTATCATAAACTCTCTCAAGGCATTTGAAGACAGATCAGATGGAAGCCAAAAAGAGCATTTTCATGTTGTTACTCGTCCACTGTATTGAGGAGGCTGTTTAATGGGGCATTGCCTGCACAGTGCAGACCAGAAAATAGTTCAAGCAAGGTAGTGTCTGCTGCATTGACCATGATACTAGCTGTTCAAAATATATTGTGTTATGAAGGAATCCAGTGTGAGAATATTAAAGGCACAGTGAGGGAGACAACTGACTTCTTAAGCAAAATATACACCAACTTATAAAACTAAAGCAGAGACTGTTCTTTCTTAAGCAGCATTATACGTAAAGTTTTTGTGTTGTCATGATGACTACAATATGACTGTTGTAGATAATTATTTGGAGGAGTCTAGCAGCAAGATAGTTTCAGGAATTTTTTGGGCAATGGGAAAAGAATTTTTTGTCAATGAGCTCCTATGGAAAATCTCCATTACACAGAGGGAAAGTCTAATGAAATGTATTAGTCAAACACCGCAGAGTCCAATAAAGAGCACAATAACTGGTTGATGTAGCAGGGAAACCATCAAACAGTGAATGCTATGCCCTATCAGAATTGATTCTGCCAGGACATTTTGTGATGTGAATTCAAGGCAAGTTCAGAGCTTTTCTCTCTTTCCTAGAATTCCCAATGGTTATTCACAAAGTCTTGACTCATTGATCAGGATGGACCATGCTCAAATGGGATGTAAGGTGTCCTAACCTCTGATCTTTTTAGGCAATGCTTGCAACTGAACTAGAGACAGTATCTGTAGATTCTATGCAGCTGCACACCTGCCACAGAGGTTGCTATTCATACACACATGACTTTTACGTAATCTAGATATATGGAGTCTTCAGTAGGTAGTTGCCTATCAGACTCAGACTCTGCCTAAATATGACAGGCAGTGACTGTTGCACCAAGCACAGGATCTAATTTTAGTATTTTTATGAATCAGTTTAGAAAGATAGTAAAATGTTTCTTTTCCAAGTTCCTATCCTACACCATGTCTTCTTGACATGGTTTGATATTCCCTCTGCAGGAGTTTGAAGCAGTGGCAAGCTCCAGAAGTGTGTGTATGTGCTTACTAATACAACCAAGGAAGACTGGAGGATTTATGTGCTTGAGGGCACTCTTTGCCTGGAAATAATTCCCTGAGTTTTTGTTTTTGGGTTTTTTTCCCTTTTCCTATATAGCAGGTCTTACTTCTCCCTTCTGATTTCGGATGTGAGGTAACTAGAGTCGGCTCTCCAAGAAAAGATTTTCTGTAGTCCACTTCTGTAGTCCACATGGCAGCTAGGGCAACTAGCAGGCTTTGTCTTTTCAGGGTGAGGGCAAAGAGATATTTGGAAATATTGCTGAGGATTTTCTTCATTCTCCCAAATAATCTTTTATATTTTCATCTTCCCTACTCCTCCATTCTTTCTTGCCTTTTCAGAACCTTCTTGAACACCACTGCACTGAGGTTCATTATTATGTGTTTATGGCTACAGTACTGTAGTAGCCCCTTCTCCTTATATAGTTTATGCTCTCAGTCTGCATCTTTCAGTTGTTTCGTTACAAACAGTACCTCCAAAGATTGTTTTTCTGCTGTTTATGTGAACATTAGAAGCCCAAGTTATTTCAACTACTGGGACATTGTGAACTTTTTTCACCTGTATTGCAAACAGATCCTCAGTGTTGGCTGATTTCTTCCTGCTTATGAGGCAAATCCTGGAAGAGGCACAGCAGAGCACAATACAGAAGGCTGCATGAGGGAGTTACTGAATCTTGCAGGCAGAAGTCAGAAATGTAGCCCAGGGACCAGTAAGTGTAGGTGACAAGCAAGATACTGGAAAAGGAAGTGAGAGACATGAACCATGTGAATGATAGGAAATGGAAAAAATATACGTCCTCTTCTTCACATACCTGTTAGTCTGAATGAGTAACTTGGTAAAGAAACATTGAATTTAGCTGCAATAAATATTTGCAAACATCACACTATTGCTATTCCCTTATCTAGCCTGCAAAACACATAATCGGCATCTGCACAACTACAGCTGTAATGCTATCATTCTCAGAAGTATCCAGCAACATGATAAATACATGCTGGTTTTTGTCTTTTACAAAGAAATATAAACCAGCTGCAGGGGAGTTTAAGAACTGAATTTATATGTGTTTATGTTTTATAGAACCATCTACTTCCTACTTGTGACTGTTAACTTTATTCGGTATGCCTGAAAGGTAGTCATGTTATACAGTCAAAGGATTAGGTTATGGCAAGTCTTCTATGTTTACGTAAAGTACTGACAGCTATTTCAGAGGACTCCCTGCTCTGAACTTTCTTACCCAGGACTTGTAGATTGACACCATGAACCCAGCAGGGTAAAGGGAGACTCCCACAGTGAAAATATCCACACAGATAGACCTGTTTCCTGAACCTCATTCTGTTTGCTCATTTTTATTCTAATTAATTCACCAATTAATTCCCAGCAGTGTCTCAGCATCTCATGCATAAGGCTCAGCTAGTGCATCAGCGATCTGCAGCTAAACACCTACAGATGGTAGCTTGAGAAAAATATTGATTTTCAATTACTTGAATTTGTTTAATTCAGCATTAGCTTCATAACCATTCCTTCCTCATCAGCATATGACCACAAAGAGTGTGTCTCCTCTAGGCAGTCAGGAAGTAGCCAGTGAATCAGTTCATAGGAGCAAGCTTGCTCCCTAAGTAGACAGGAGGAAAGAGGATGCAAGGACTGCACACACAGCTGTGGGGAATGCTGCAGTCCCATTGTTCCACAAACTACTCTCATGAGTGTAAAGCAGAAAGGGGTGGACCAGCTGCATTATGCACCCCAACATGGGAATTCTGAGAGGGATGTCCTCTGCCATTAGTTCTTCACAGTATTCTTCCCTGGCATAATGCAGCTCACCTGTGCCTATAATGATAAAAATCACCTGGGACAACATAGTAACTTTTTTTTTTTATGATGATTTCATAGTAGCTGCAGTGATATAGGGAGGGGTTTCAATTCTGGAAATGACAGAAAAAAACCCCAACATAGCTAAAAACTCTCATTGGTGAAGAAGCAAGGGAAACTGCAGCACACATTACATAAAGAAGCAAGATGGACATATGTTTATCAAAGAGAATATGTGCAGCTGGGAACTCTGATTTCTCTAGTGGATGTTTGTACCATCAAATAAAGGAATGATAGTGATCAGTTTATTGTACTCCCAACTACATGGATGAAAGCAGCATATGGCCTGTAGAGAAAACCCTGTCAATAAAAAAATAAACAAAGGTTGTTTCACTTTTACACTTTCACACTGACAAGAGACCTTTACTTCTAAAGTTATTATTGCTGTATATACTATGTACTACTGTATTCCATAACATTGAGACAGCTACATTATTATTCTCTGTATACGTTTTTAGAGAATATGGATAATCTGAGTTCAAATGTGATGCTTAGTCTCCTACATGTTAAACCTCATCTATACATACAAAGTGGCATGAAAAATCAGAAATCTTGGAGTTTATGACTGAATCTCCATACTGGATACTGCAGAGTGTTCTGTCCTGATGCCATGGTATATGCAGGCCCTGATATTTTTCATGAAGTACTGTAATGTAACCTGTAAAAGATCAGTGCAAATGATTCATCTCTAAAAATTAGCATAGTCTGAAATACTGAATTTGGAGTTACAGGACTGCATGACATCATTAAGATTCAATACAAGCCACTGGGAAATCTTTTCAGAAACAATACCAGCAAGAACAAAGACAAAACAAAGAATCCAAACTGAAGTCCCTGAAAAAGCATGCACAGTAATATGATAGCAATACCAGAATTTTCATTCCCATATCACACTGGTGATATATCAAATTCAGTATTTAATCTGTGGCCTTTCAGTGAAAAATATGAGACATCAAGAGAAAGATTATTGTCCCTATAGGACTAATATCTTCACAATGCAAACTAGGTCTCTGCCTTGAAGTTTAGAGGTCATGCTTTATCTTTTAAGAAAAGAAAGTGGCATCATAAGATCATTCTTATAAGTAGTGAAACCACAGAAGTTCTCATTAGGTATTTAAAAGGATAATCACTCTTTGAATCCCACTGAAACTGGTGACATCTCATGGCAGTGAATTCTAGATTTATTCTATGTTGACTTACTTTACTTTTTAACAAAATCAGGTGATAAATAAGGAAATCAATACTTCTCATGTAAGAACATTGTGAAAATCTGAAGATTAATCCTGAAAACTCAGTAACTTGGCTGCTATTCAGAACAGCACAATTAAAGACAGGACAGATGAAAAAAGAGGGGAAAGAACCTTGTTAAATGCTGATAATTATCTTTAGATATTGGCTCTCTTAAAATAGTACCTAGCATATTTTAAAATAGCATAATTTTCTGTGTCTTTTAGACTGAATGGAATTTCTGTTCCCAGTTTATTTCTGTTTCCACTAGGTCTTCCCTTTCTAATAAATCCTCATTCACACAATGTTAATGTATCAAATGAATCTCCATCATATGCATTTCTGTATAAATATGCCTTGGTCTTTCCATTGAAATGGTATCTCAGACTTTCTGAGTGGCTGTTTTAACTCATTTAAACAGCCCTGCTGGTCACACTCCCTCCATCCCAACAATTTTTTTGCTCCTTGTCCTACTAAATAATCAATCTCTGCATAAAGGGTTGGTAGCAAACCACTAAGTTCAAAATAGAGTGAACAGAATAATAAAACCTGAACTTTTCTCCCACTTACAGGTTTAACAAAACATTTACTTCAATAACTATGCTTGCAGCCAATATTATTACACTGCTGTTTCTAAGGTCAGAATGGTTCCTACCCTGAGAAAGAGCCAACAGTTCATTTTTAGGTATATGTGATAAGATTTACAGGCCAGAAGATTGTCACTTCTTCTGAGTAACAAACTTCTCCCACAAAGTCTGATTTCCTTTTACAGTGCACCAAAAAAAAAACCAAAAAACAAAAAAAACCCCATGAAATTATGAAAAGCATTGGCTAAATTGTCACACTCCCTCCTTTAAACTACATCAACAAACATGATGTGTGAATCAGTTCTTCTATAGTATTAATTTCATACAACAAATACATACGTGCCAGCAGATATTCCTGTATCTTCTCACTTTGAGTGAAGATATTTATCACTGTCAACAGTGCCACAAACCTTGCCATACACAATAAAACCTCAGAGAAAACATGTCCCCAGAGGAATGATATCCAGTTCTTCCAAATGTTCATCAGAAAGAAGGGCATAAATAGCAAAGGCAGACCACCTGGACTTAGGAAATTTAAGATTCATTTCCAATACTACAAGACTGTGTTTTCACTGGCAAACAGCAAGCTTGAGCACATACCTGAGCATGAACTTGGGATCTCTGTTCTTCTCACTAATCTTGCTGTAGTGTGAGGAACCAAGACAAAATAATCTCATTAAATGTTTTTACTTAGGAAAAGATGACCTCAGGATACTTTCAGGCAAATAAAGGAGGCTATTCCTAACTCCAAAATATGAGCCTAAAAACATGTTAAAGCTTTGTTCCTCCAGAGTGTTGATGCCCATAAGGAAGATCAAGGCCAATCAGCTCACACAACCAGATGCAGTGGTCAGAAGTGTGGATAGTTACCAGATCTGATACTCAGAACAAAAGCTTATTCTGATATAAGTAGCTGTAGTTCTTGTAGATACTGATTTCCACAAATGTAATTTTTAACAGCTGTAAGCAGTTCACTAACTGTCCAAGAGTAGGTTTGAGCAGAAGCTGAACGCATTCACCAGTGGCTGTAAGGTCATGGACTGTAAATTTTCCCTCAGTGTCCCTAGAAGTAAAATTCCAATTGCAATGTTTATGTGCTTTGCAGGGGGTCATGAAGCTAATTCTATGAGTATTTGATTGCTGTAAATGGAAGTAGTTGGAAGTAACGTTACTGTATTCCCTTAGCAGTACGGGAAGCATCACTATAATAATTTGCATTCCAAAGGAAAAATCCCCTTTTGAAGATTTACTTGCATTCCGGAAGATTAATTCCCCCTAAGAAAAAAATCAAAGAAAAACAACAGAGCTGTTGAGCACACCTTTGCACAAAGCTGCATTTCTTCTTCTCTTTAGAGGTTTTATTTTTTTCTTCCTTTTTCTTTCCTTTTATTATTATTTTAGGTAGTAGGAAGGGATAAATATGTTGTATGGATACTCCTTTCATTCTGGTTTATAGAGTCTTACCAATAACAAGAGATTTATCAATTCGTGAAATCAGAAGTTGAAAGCAAGAGACCTCTTCCCATGAATAAATTTGACCTTGGGATTACTTTTTGTCTTCAGATTTCTCCCTATTCTAATTCATCTAAAGCCCACTTTCTCATCATATTGTATCACAAGGTCATTATTGGTTTTCTCAGACAAACATAACAGTAATTTCTTCTTTTTAAAAAGTAATTTCTGTAAAGCAGTGATTTGAGTTTGTTAAAGCCATGTATTATCCTGCTTCTTCAGCATAAGCAATAGCTGGTATAGACAAGACATACATACAGGCTTTGAAATGGTGGCTGCATGAATGCTGTATGCACAAAACGCTGTGAGCCTTTCATGCCTTTTCACCTGGTTGCAGTTCATAGAATATCCATACAACCCATTGAAGCAAGACTGTTGGCTTTTCTAGCTTCCTACGTACTGAGGGGGCACTCTCTTGGCCACCATTCACTGCCTGTACCACCTACAAACTGGGATTGGGAATAGCTTCAAACAGCAGCAGAGACATACCATTTTCCTTGCCTCAACCCATATAAAGTCATTGTTCTATACTTCAGATTAAAATCTGCACACAGCAAAACCTTTCCTTCAGAACACCATTTGCTTCTACATTTTTCACTATAAAAATTCTCACCCAGCTATGCTCTTACTTCTCTGCTCAAATCAACTGAACAATTTCAGTAGAGGTTGATAATTGAACAGGGATTTCCCTTACAAAGACAGACCACAGCTTCAGAGACTTGGCACAGGATCAATTTAAGCACTGAGACTGTCACATACATCATCCACTAAAGACAGTTAAAGAAGGTTTTCTCTGATTTCTTTCTCTTGTGTATGAGACACTGCTATAACCTCATGGCCTGAGCAAGAAATTGGACTTCACTCAAAGAAAAGTAAGAGGTAAAGATAAGAGGTGAAATACATACATGGCTCAAACACAAGCACTACAGGCCACTTAGATGACCACACTAAAACACCGTGATTTTCCCAGAGTTCCCACTCACAGTCCTGGAGGCTTTCTGCACTTAACAGCGCTTCTAGGGAGTTACTTCCACAAGAAATTGTCTTTGCACAGGAACCTTATGTATCTTACAACTTTTCATAGTGTTACTTTGTTACTTTAATGTTATTTCAAAGGAGTATTTTACAGCTTGTGTTTCCCTCTCAGCAGATAAGCCCATCTGCCTCCTAACTTGCAAACCTGGCCTTCTGTTCTCCAGGAATGCCTCCATCACTCATTCTCTTTTCTGTAGCATTTTCCATTGTCAATGTCCCAATGTCAGAACTTGTCCAGCAAGTACCATGTGGTGCCAGTTCTTCTCCAAGATTCATTACCTTTTTTCTCTCCCCTTATATAGCAATATTGCCTCCAAATTTAATACTTACCACAACTATTTCCATTATCTTCTGAAGTCACGCCTTCCCCCCTGTCCCATCTCACAACTTTGGATTTTGAAACATTCCATTCCTACTGCAGCATTAGTGCACGTATTAATTACAGCTTAGCCTCAAATATACTACATCTTCAAAAGGTGAATGAGACCCTTTTTTTCCCAGTTAAAAAATGTATACTGTAAAAGATTGTCAAAATCTCTCAAAAATCTTGGCTAATAATCTCTGCTCATCTTCTGGGAGAAGCTAGCTGTTAACTTCTGCACTGTGTGTGTCTGTTTCTTTCTTCCTATATAGTGCAGATGTTTGTATCATGTTCATCAATGTGTTTACATCTGCTCACTGCTATGTGACTTTGCAGTTATAGTGAAACAGATATCACCACCTTCCACTATGAAACATTTTTTTCGCAATTGATTAAATTGTAGTGGTTGCAGGTGCCATCAAGAGGCTACATTTTTTTCTCATTTTTACTTCAACCACTTTCTACAACTACATGCACACAATCATGCACACATGCACACACGCAGCCTCTAAAAAAATATGGGCTTTGGAGCAGGGAAGTGAAATTTTCTAGGGACCAATCTTTCTGTTGGTGATATAACATTTTCCACATTTTTACAATTTTTCACAAATCCACCAAATATTTTACTTACATCCTAGTTAACTCAGAGAGTCAACAGAGATTTCTTCAATTCTGGCAAATTATCTGACAGATAATTATTTGACAATTCCACCCAAACTATGTACCTTGCAATCTAGAGTGTATGGGTGAAGCAGAGCTTTCCTTCCAATTCTGGCTGCCCACAACTCACAAACTGCCATTTCCCTGAAGAGAAGGATTGAGAACTTGTCACTCTTGTGCCAGGAGTACAACACTCTACCAGTTACTCCTGAGTAATGGGAAGAAAGTTGGAAGTTCTCTACTATAATTTGGAAAAAAAGAGGACTCTGAGTAAGGAAGAAAGGCAGGTGAACTGGCAGAAGGAAATGAGGATGATTATGGAGAACTTGAGGCAAAAAGCCACCACATGATACAGAGCATGTCTACACAACAAGGGAAAAGTCACATTGCCTTTCTCTCCCCACTTTTCCAAGGTACACCCGGAATCACTGCTTATCAATTTTTTGTAAAACATTTAAAATAGATCTGACAACACCTTTGTATGATATATGGAGATTGCATATATAATGATTGGATAGCTATTCAATATTCACATCTGTGCTCTTCTGCTGATGTGACATTGGGTGTCATATTGCTGCACTCTGAAGTATACTGAAGCCCAGCTCTCAGTATCAGTCCCTGAATTTCCCCAACCTGTAAACTTCAGAATAATGCAGTATTAAAATTCATTTCTATTAAGAAGGCTGGGGTCCTTACCCCATAGGTCTTACACCCCCAAGAAGTGTAATCTGAGAAAGAAAGCATGGGGTTTTGGCTGAAATTCTCATTGTTGGCACTGTCAGGACTATGATTAAAAAGTGTTGGATTACTTCTTTTAAGAAAGGCTTTGATAGCTTAGGAACAGCTCTCTGTCTAACCCCACTCCCAAGAACAGCATCTCTCCCTTTAGCCCCATGCTGCACAGCAGCTGTCTCCTCCACCACACAGCTCTGAGTCCTCCCTGGGACACAGCCCATCCTGAGGAAAAAATAGCATATTACATAATGAAAGATAGACTTGTAATGTGCATGCACAAGAGGGCAAAATTAAGGTCATGCAGTCAGTTCTGTAATGATTTCTGATTGCTTCATTTTTTCTCAGCACCTACCCTGCTCACTCTTGAAAGGCCCTATTCCCCTCCAATCCTCCACGGTTCTGTTTCCTCAGCTTCCTCTTTATTACCCATCCCTACTCATTTACAGAATCATGTTTCTGTCTCTCTTGCTGCCTCTTGCCCCTGTTTTGATACTTTCTGAACACATGGCTCTCACTCTCCACTCCTATTTCTCACTGCTGTTTGAACAAACAGTTCACTGCCTAAGGCTGCTGTCTCCTGACAAATACAACTCCCCCCTCTCCACTCCATCCTCATGTCTGACTCTAGCATCTCTCAAATTCTAACACAACATACTTTCAGATATAAAGAAGACATTGTGATCTAATTTCCTCTCCAGACACAGAGGGGAATTATTTGAAAAATCCTGATTAGACATGATCTGAAACAATTGAAGCAACATAATGTACACATAGCACTAATAATACTGAATATTTATGCAGCATCTTTAGCCATGAAAGTGCTTTGCAAACACTAAAGAAGTGATTTTTCAGAGGTCCTGTGCACTCATTCCTCTGCAACTTCAGCTATTTTTTTTTTTGTAATTTTTCAATGTGTCTGAAAATGAGAAGTCATCTAATTAGTGTTTGAATATTGAAAAAAAAAAATCTCTAGTTATAATTATATACACAGAAAAGTAGAATTATAAAGATCACCACACATATCAAGCTAGGATGTAAGACTACCTCTTTATTTTATGTTTGTACAGCAGGGCCCTGGGGCTGTATACAGAAAAGGGCTCAGATCTCAGACTGATACAATAGGTGTCTAAGTCCATAAAGGTTCTTGAAATCCAACTTTCTGGATATGTTGTTACATAATTTTTTTTTCATTTCCATTTTTACAGAAAATTCAGAACTGGTTATTACTTTTGAGGTTTTGAGCCTTACCCAGAGAAGAAGTAAGATAATTATGAAACCCACTGTCTGTTTTAGTCAATAATTCAATGGTTAGATTGATCATCAGGATTGTGAAAGGTCTTGCTTATTGTAGTTTGACCAGGTTTGGCATCTAGCAGACAGTATAATGAAAGCATTTATAGGACCATTTAGCCTCACAGGTAAAGAAACCATTTTCAAAGAGTGGACTAAACCTGGCTCTTTCAATATCTTACAAGAACACTCTTGTACATTGTTTTCCATGAAAAAAAAAATTCTGGTGTATTTTCCTTATTTTAGCAGAGGTTTCACACAGTCATTTACAGTTGGAGGATCACTTTTCCATTTGAAGTCTGCTATAGGTCTTATTTCAATGCTCCAAGTCCTTATTATTTCCTACTAACTGACTTCAGTAGTAACTTCATTTATTTGACTTTATTCCCCTTTTAAACACTGAACTCTTCCTATAAATTGTGGACAGCTTGCAGAGTCAGGTGCTATTTTAGATACTCATCCTTGTAATGCCTACGCCCCTTATGGATTTAGCCCTTGATGTCTAACTATGAAAACACTGACTCAAAGTTCCTAGCTCCAAAAGCCACTGAAGTGGTGTTAAGTGGCCACTTAACTCCAAAGATCACTTTAGACTTGATGCAGTTCAGTCCATATAATCTGAATTTCTCTTTTCCAATATGCATTCTCTGAAAAAAGACCTTACCTTCTTAGTATTTTTGAGGAAAGGTTTTTCACATAAGTGAATCAGGGATTTATAAAATTTACTAACAGTTGGTGAAACATTCCAGTATCATCCTGTCCTATAGACACAGACAGCCCTGAGGTAGCTAACAGCCATTTTATAATTGCAGCTCCTGACTGTGACGTTTTGGAAGTTCACTGTCAGGAAACCATGAGTAAAGTCATCTCAACCTGTAGATTTCACGTTATCAATTTCCTACATCAAAACAATAGGGGAGAAGAATGGAAACCTTCCCTGGGATGTACTACTTAGGAAAGCTCTACTCTTTTAGGTCATATTTTGTAGACCTTTCTGTATGAGCCATCCATTATGTCACTGCAACTAAGTATTTTCTGTCCTTTTAGCCTGTACATAGCTAAAATCAAACCTGTGTTCAGTGATGATTTGAAATAGTAGAACTGGTAATGGTCATCCGGAAAAAAAAATAAAAAAAGGATAGAAATATTATAATTGGGTCAGATTTAACCTCAATGATTTTTAAAAGATAAAGAACTACCTTGCTATTGCATGAGGAGCTATTTTTGTACAGATAGTTGTCAAAGATGATAGGCGTCTTGGCTTGCAGGCAATATTTCCTCCAGCATTTTCAAGTAGTTAAACTATTGTAGTTTCTGACATTTTGAGCCCAATGTAAAGCCTCATGTAACATGAACATGTAGTGGTGAAGTTTGTTTTTATAGGAAATATTAGTCTCTCCTTGATCTGACCATTTAAGTATGCCTGCCTGGCTTTGTGATTCAGTCAAGAGGTCCTACCTTTTTTTCTGTAGTATATCAAGTTGAACTTAATCTACAGAGCTTGTTTGGATCTCTGAGGAACTTTGAATTCTTTTCTTGATGTAATTATTTATAACACTATTCAGTATTTTTAAAAAAGGAGTCTTTCCTCCCACCTCTGCCACGCTCCCACTGTCTCATGGTTCAATTACTTGTTTTTCAGACTTGAAAGAGATACTACACTATAGCAACTTCCTTTGCAATTCAAATAACTTCTGTTCCAAGAAACAGATCATACTGCTGGGTCTCAAGTACCTTATAAGAAAAGAAGAAAAGTATCCTGAAGCACAAGTTGAAACTTCTGCTGGGCAGATTGTCACTGGAAAGACAGAATATTGCCAGCTTTCAAATGGTCAATAGGCTACAAAGAGACTAAGCAGTGCAGTGACTCTTTTATTTTGCTATATGTTGCTAAGAGACCTGTGGGGCTAAAAAAGTTGGAAGTAGAAGGCAAAGCTGAGACAGTGGATAGGCATATTTGAAGGTCGCCCATTCACTCCTTGAATTTTCTCAAAACCTTAAAATCTTTTATTATATATTTATACATGTTTAAGAACAATCTTCAAAAGTGGAAAATAGTTTTGATGTTCTTATTTAAATTTCCATCCTTTCAGGATCTTATGGGAAACTTTTACTCTTGGGAAATACTTGGAAGAATGTCTTCTTTGTTTTTCTGTTTTCTTTGTTGTTGTCATTGTTTTGGGGTTTTTTTTCCCTTTTTCACATCTAACTTAAAACTGTTTCACAAGTACAAAAAGGGCTAACACCAAAATGCAATCTAGTCCAAATTCACCATTTCTAGAATTATCACCCTACCTACAGCAGCATCTAAATAAATGATCTAACACTGAACTGTATTCATGAAAATTTTCAGAATGAATATATGGCACTCACACTGTAAATGTAGTTTGCTTTATGTTCAGTCAGTTTTATGGTTTCCTGTCTTATCTGAAATTGCCTCACCTCAGAGTCATTGTGAAGCTATTTTACTGTAGCATCATGACAATTTTAACCAACCATTTCAGTTTATCAAGATACTTTTAAATCTCTAGGAAGTTGATTAAAACCCCATCAACCTTTTGCTTTCTAGAAGCAGATTGCACTTGCATCCCAACAATTTCCATGAGCAAAATATCCATTTAAATGTAACAAAGCTTTAGGTTAAAATAGACACAAAATTATATCCCCCAGAGTAATTGTTTCAAGCCTCCTAATCTGGGTCCACAGCTTGTTCTGGTTATAGCAAATCCTGTGGCCTATAATAGAAAGCAAGACTGGTAAAGAAATTAATTCTGAGATTATGCACAAAATAAAAGAGTGTGGTACAAGATCTCAGGTTAAGAAACTTAATGATGCTATTGATGATTTCAGGTGAAGTAAAGGCTTTATATTTGTAACACACTCGGATGAGCTGCTTTACCAACTTTGAAAGATTTTTCTCATGTCCTTTCTTCTCCTTACAATTGACTGAAGCATGTAGAGAGGACATTGAGGAAAAGGCTGAAGTTGTGTGTGTTTCTTTGTGTTTCTGTGCCTATAAAGTGCATATGTGTTCATACATATATGTGCCTATGTATACATGTATATACATACACATACGTATATCCTGTGGATTTTCAATGATACAGAAATTTCCAAATTGACAATGACTCATTTCCAAACTGACAATACACTCACATATTGTATGTATGTGTATAGTTTTTATATTTAATATGAAATACAAATGCAATATACACGTATCATCTATACTACATACACATCTAAAAGTGTGTATTTTTCTTCCTTGTTGGTAGAATTTTTTTTATTTCCTTGAAACACCACATTTCCAATAACATCTTGTATAAAAACTGCCAACTTTAAAACTACATTATTTCCATCACAAACTATGATAGTGGGGGGAAAATCCCCAGCAAAACCACCATTGCCATAATTCACAAGCAGTTTGTTAGAGGCTTAACTGCTTTCAGCTTTGCCTTGGGCCATTAACTAACCAACCAACCATTAACTGCTAGTAATGACCATTTTTTCTCCAAGATTATTGCTTAATTGAACTCCTGTGCTGTGTTGGTTATTTTTATGCCATCTCACAATGACTATGCATTACTTCATTTTCCTAGTACACCAAGCACCTACTGAAATAAACAAGATAAGTGTTGGAGAATTGGATCTTTCACTGTATATACTATTTAAAATACATTACTTTAATGAACAGCTTTGATGTAGCAGACGTGCTTTATAATTTTTCCTGTTCTCCAGAGCATATGCATCAAGTAACTTAGATGCAGAATTAATGCATGCTGTTGTTCAGTAATGTATACAATGTCAAGGCACTGTATTAGTAAGCTGTGTTATATATTCATTTGGGTAAGACACATTGGATTATTAGCATTCTGTTCTTCAGCAACAAGCCACATGTGCTGTCTGTTGCCATGGCAATAAATTAGGAAGGATAACCTGACTACTTATCAATTTTTATTAGTGCAATCATCCTACCTGCTTAACCCCTCAGTAACAGTAGCATATTTAAACACCACTGATAAAATCTATGCAATGCTGTGGGTGTGAGTTAAGTTAATAGGGTGGGGAGGAAGCCAAGGTACTGTGGAGGTGGGAGAGAGAAATACTGACTTACAACATGATGCCGAAGTGATTCATTTACATTACAGGATCAAAAATGTTAATGTTTCTGAGGATTTTAGCACAGTAGGAAAAGATGAAAATAAATGCAAAAACTTAAGATTGATAAAATGAATAGTGCTTCTATCCTGCTGTGTTTAAAGCTGTATATGTAAATGGATATGTTTAACTATAAACCTGAATAAATGGAATCAAAATACATACTTGCTAAATGTTAAGGAACATCATATGCTGCTAAACATATCCTTTAAAGCAGGAGGGAACAAACTCATAAGAACATCAGCATGATTTTCTTTAAGATATTACTATTGGTCTGTGACCTTTAAGACTACTGCTAACACCCTTTCAATTATGCCCATAGAAAAATCAATTATTCCATACTATGCAGAAATAAGAATAAGCTTCCCATCCATTCCAAGGCTTTTCTGGGATCAAAATAAAAGTCACAACAGACTTATTCTCAAGTATCTCATTTTGATCTAAAGATCTAGATGTTCCTGCAGAGCTAAGTATAGTTAATCCCTGTTTGATTGTTGGAAGGCTGACTATTTAAATCTCAATATTAGCACTAATGTTATTGCTGGGTTTACACACATCTTAAAAGGAAAAAAAAAAAATCTTGCAAATGTTGTTGATTTTAAGGAAGCGCAGGGTTTCACTGATGTTAAAGCAGGGTGTGAATGCACTCCATAGGAGCAAAGGCTGGACAGGGATCTCCTTGGACCTGCTTTCTGCACGGATACACTTGCTGGGAGGAGACATGCCCTGCTTTTCTTTTGGTTTCCAAGATAACCCCACCCATCACCTCACTCTCACTATCATTCCTTCACTGCTCACAGGATTTGAATTGTCAAACTTTCCAACTGTGGGCATGGAACTATTAGATCAGTATAAGGCTGTCAATTCAAAACTTTTCCAAAACCTTAGAAAAAGGAAAATATTTAGCACAAAGAACTCCTTCTTTTAGCTGAGAAATATTAATACATTTTCCAAAACACCTAAATCTTTCACTTAAAAAGCTGTCCAGTATTAACTTTTTAGGAGTCACAGGAGAATATAAAGTAGTTTGATAAGAGCTAAACCTTGTCTCCTGGAGAAAGGAACAGCTCTGGCATGCTGGAGGAAAATTCCTCCCTCCTGTAACTGAGAGTTCTCTCCAAATGAGAGGCAGACCTCACTCCTTTACTGGCACCTGCCACTCTCCTTAGGGAAGATGAGGAGCCACCACAGTCAGGCTGCACTTTCTTTCCCACTATGAGCTTCCTTCACCTACTGTGGTGAATGAAAAATACACCCCAGGAGAGACAAAGCTGCCAGTGGGATGGACTTGATGTGTAAATGGCACTGACAGGATGGACCTGGGACGCACTCTGAAGGGAAGCCAGGACAGGGAACAAGGGAGACCTTGGAAGTCTGGGGCAGGACCTGCTGCTGGGAGAGGACTGAGCAGATGTGACACTTGAAGCAGCCTAAGCTGAGACAGAACAGGACATCTGGACATGAATTGTCAAAGAAAGTTAAAATAAATCACAGTTATAATCAGTGTGCAATTCTAAAGCATCTGAAATCTTTAAATCTGAGAGCAAGCTGGACAATCTGGGAGTTAAGTTTCTTCTTAAAATGAGGCATAGGCTTCCAGGTCATTTAGGTGCTTGAAATTTCTGAGTTATATAAGCATAAAGTCTGTGCACTTTCAGTGATAAGAAAATTATTAAGGCATGTTTGACAAGTAGTCCCGGGGTCAGAATACTTTTCCCCACGAAATTTCACATGTTGAAGGATGCCTGTGCCTTATGAAGTGAATTTGTTTAGAAGGAATAGTTGAAATTCACTATACAATCTACAGCAAGTTTCTAATCAGATATGCTAGATGTTTTTCTCCCCAATGTCAATCCCCCACCAGGTCAAGGCTAGATGATAGTTCAGAAGTCTTGATTTATAGAAGACACCCATCAGCTACAATCTCTATGCACTTGTGCATGTGTGTGTGTGTATTCAGTAATAACAGGATTTGGTAAATCAGAGAGTGTTCTCTCTGTACCTCCTGTTCCTTGCAAGACTCTCAGCTTTCTGAAGTAAAGTGCTTTGTTTAAAACTCAGATTGTCACTATGCTTTCCACATCTGAGAAAGTGTTAAGATGATTCATTTCTTTCCCACAGCTGAAGATGTATTTTCCATGGAGCCTGACAATGGTGCCCAATGTCAAAGTTTGAACTGAATTGATGGATTAGTTATCCTGCTTCACTCCAGTCATGGCCTGCAAGGGAAACAAGGCATTTCTATAAATGCCTATGCACTGGCAGGTTTCCAAACAGGGTTGCTGTGTGTGCAGACCTCTCTGGAATGAATCCTGTGTGCAAACAGACCTTCTCCAGTTGGAATCTGAATAAATCACAATACTGTTATCTCTCAAGAAGCTCAACCTTCCTTCTCAGCACCTCTTCTGGTACAAAAAGGAGTTGTAAATCTGTGTATCCACACAGACTGTTTCCAATAAACTGTAAGAGTATTATGCATCCAACTAATATACCTAGGTTTTGAGCATAAAACTAAGGTTGATAGTGGGTTTCACTTTAGCAACTGGAATTTTCACAGTCTACACATTGCTTGATACTGATTAGGCAGTGGAACAGCAACAGATATATATTCAAGTTACTGAGTCTTGATATCGCACTGGCATCCAATATGTTACCGCTGGTTTGCCAACCAGTCTGTGAGAAAGTACATAGCTCATCACAACCTGAGATTCACATAGAAATAGAAGACATCACGAAAGCAGATACCAGGATACCATTAGGGGCCATAGAAGAGTTCTGTCTTTGCGTTCAACCAGGCAACAAATGTTTATCAGAGTCTCACACAACAAAAACAATATGATACGTAAGGCTGAGTTTTGAAGACAAGTTCTTCAAAGCTGAGAGGGGAAAGAACAACTTTTCTAAAAGCCAATTTTCTGTCATCTGAAATTGATGTCTGGTGATTTAATTCATAAACTAAAATAACATTACTGCAGATAAAAGAACATATGCTAATAGTGTAAATGTAAGACTCTTAAATAAACAAACAGGCCATGCAGCAGTTCACCGATGCATGAATGCAGGAAGAAAAGCTTTCTTTTCTTCCTAGTCCCAGCTATTTATAGACTTGACAATGTTTCATAGGGATAAGTGGGTCTCTTTTTCATATGAGGAGAAGACCATGTAAAATAGGGAACTACTCTCCCTGCTTCCTTCCTGTAACTGGGAGAACAATTCCTGCTGAAAATATTTCACAGGCACCATAGCAGACCACTCCTTCCTCAACAGCAAAACTAAATCAGGCAAGTGGCTGTGAGTGACATTCTGTTCCAGTCTCCTTTTGGGACCAAGAAGCATTCTCAGGAAGGTAATTAAAGGATAATTTCTCTCTAAATAAATAAACAATTGCCTGTCAAAAGTGTCCATCATGTTTCTCATTTTTCATCTTCTGATTCCAGAATGATTCTACATTTGATGAAGAGCTTAACTGAACAAAATATACGTGAGATAGGGGCTGTAGAGAGGTAGGAGAGATATATTTTTTTAGAGAACAGGTATGTTTGCAGAGGAAGACTTCTACAGGATGGGTACATAAACTAGGGAAAAAATATTCTTCTATGGCAGTTTTTAGTTGCACAGGGAGCATTAGAATATCAGCTCTCAGTTCATTGTATACAATTCAGCCATGAGAGGTAGTTCATCATTCCCAGTGTATGGGTTCTAATAAAAGAGAGCACTTAGTAAGAAAAATAAGAAAAGCAAAACCACATTGAGAATTACAACCAGTGAGAAAAAACCCAAATCCCTGCCCAATTAACACCAGTGCAAATAAAATTTCGTAGCTAGAACTGTTTGTTTATTTGAACTTTTTTTCCTTTCTCTGACAAAAGCACACACAGTGGTAGGAGTAGTCAGACATACAGAAATTCTCTGACAGGAAAAAATTTTCAGTAATGACAGTTCAAGCATTTGTAAAAAACTTCTAGCACACAGAGTACCATACAGGCTTTCTAGCTCATCTAAAAGTCTTCCTTCTCTTGCTCTGTGCCTTGCACTTTACCACATCCACAATACGCTGTTTTCACAAGTAAAAAGTTTGCTAATGACCAAGCCTGGGGGATGGGGGTGGCCACAGCATTTTCCTGAGGCACAAAAACTTCTGAGTTTGACAGATGGTTTTATTCATTTTTACTTCTCATACTGTTCATACTGTACAACTGTGATTCATTTTTTTACTGCTCCTTTTACGCTATTGTCAGCTCTCTTCTGGCTCCTTAAATAAATCCTCATCTAAACCCTGAGAGTAAAGACCATACACCTTTTTCCTCTGATCTGTAAGCATTTTAAGTATATTTGTGATGCCTTTACTTCTAAAATACCCTTTATTTTCTGTCTTTAATTTATACTGTTTCTCCAGAGAAACCATCAGGTGCATAGGCAAGGAGCCAGATGTGGAAGTTGTGATTTTGTGTAAGTATTAGATATATTGTGATTGATCACTCAGACTAACAAATAACAAAAGTCTAGAAGAACTCAAGAGACATATCTGCATGATGTGAAAGAAGAATACTTAAATATTTAAGATGTACAGTTTTGTTCGATGCTAATACAGTTTACAAAGTAGGTCCCCCAGCTCCAAGACAAAGGAAACTAGGTTTCTTATGAACATCAGAGTCTAAGAAGATATAACCTGTTATTGAAACTTTTCCAAGGCTGAGCACTCATAAAATATTTCTCCTGAGCATGGGGTCTCCAGTGCCTCATAAAGGCAATATTCACAGTGCAGTTTTTTGCACAGTTGAAAGGGAATTGATAGCCACCTTTTACCCTCCTACCTACTTTCACAAAACCCTACAGGAACTTGATAATCTGTAAACTTTACCCTTTGGTCAAGTTTGGTTGGAATCAGGAAACTAATTCAAAAGTTGGTCTGTAGATGTGAGGAACAAATGGACAGACAGTTTTGATATGTGTATGCAGTTACATGTAACCACACAGAGACCATTACCATGTAAGCCTTGTTTTCCTATGAAATCAGAATACAGTACATGGATATTTGGCCAACTGGGCTTAATAGTTTCTCTACCTGTCAACAAGTGGTTTTCCCTAAGATTACACAGATTAGAAATACAAACTTTGCAGTGTTCAAGGTTAATAAATCTAGACTGCAAAGGGTGAAAGACAATCCAGGAAGGAAAAAAATTCCAAGGTTCAAGACCCCTTTGCTGACAGAAGGGCACCAATAACATCTCATTTTTACTGGGGAAACTTAAGTCTATTTCCTGCAGCTGTGCAAAACTGTGGGAGTGTCAAACTGGTCAAGGTGTTACATCTCAAAATAGTACCTAACTGCTGAAGGCTTTATAATGCAAAAACAAGACCTGGAGATACTCTCTAAAATAAATAACTGTGCATTCTCATTTTCAACAGCAACAACATGAACAGCACATCATTTTCAGTATACAGGGATCCAGGTAAATGCTGTGTGAGAGGAGTTGCAAAGATACCAACTGGAGTAGGGTGTTCTGATTTCAGAAGAAAGAGCAAGACTAGTTCTATGAAGAAAAATTAAACAAATCAGGTTAAAACAAGCTCTTTAGCTTAATGAAGGAAATACCTAGCAGGAAGATGGCTACAATGCATAAATGTATGAAGATGGACAACTATTTAAACTGAAGGTCAAGGTCAACCCAAGGACATTTGTCCATGAATAAAATTAAGCAGGCTGTTTTCCATCTGTAAGAATGCTGAGATCCCCAATGGCCTCCCTGTATGGACAGTGAGTTTTGAAAGGTCAGCTTTTATTTTATAATTGTTCTGTTTAAGAGATTTTATTACATCATTGCCTGGAAAGAAACTGAATGTGAAGATGCAGATAGCATTCACCAGTCTTACCTCTCTGTGAAATCGTATGGACTCTTGCATTGCTGGTATCTATACACATCAAACCAAAGATATAACTGAAAGCCCAAAGGACGCTTTCAAAGAGAAATTGTCTGATTCTTGCAGCATTGTGAGCAAAATATTATTTTCTACTTTAAGCTCCAAAGTGGAACTTTAAAAGGCTCCTTCTCACTCTGCCTATAGCCCTGTGTTGCAAACAATCAACACTTTCCTTCAAGAATTGCAAACATAGAATCATAGAATGATTTGGGTTTGGAGACCTTAAAGATCATGTAGTTCCAACCACTCTGCCATGGGCAGGGACACCTTCCACTAGACCAGGTTGCTCAAAGCCCATCCAACCTGGCCTGGATCAGTTTCAAGGATGGGGCATCCACAGCTTCCCTGGGCAATCTGCCCCAGCGCATCACGATAAAGATATGTTTTTTCCGAATTTCCAAAGCCTACCCTCTTTCACTTTAAAGCCATTAACCCTTGTCCTATCACTCTAAACCCTTGTAAAAAGTCACTGTCCAGCCTTTTTGTAGGTCCTCTTAAGGTATTGAACTCAATTCAACTCTTCAGACCAGTTCTCCATTCCACCATTATAATTTCCTTTTCACCCAGTTAGATCTTTTAGAAAACATCTACAGTCATATTTTGTTTTAATTACTGTTCCAAAGAATGCTGTTAACTACAGACAGTTCTGTCTGCATGATAATATATATCATTTTACCAAGCAAGTTTGCTCCAGTTACTGTCCTAAAAACCTCATATATTCATAATACATTCACTGTGAAAATTAAAATCCTACTGGTTACAAAAGTGTTATGGTTTAGTGTTTGAGAGCATGATCTTTGCAGAACAGTACGAAGAACTTTTTGAATTCAAGAAGTCTTTTTCCCAGACAGAATCAATTACACCCCGGGTTTTCTGACTGATGAGCGTTATATGTTCAATTCCCAAATTTTGATTCTATTCAACTACTGATTTAGCAGTCATCAAGTTGATATTAGTGCCTAAGAGTTAAACAAATATTTAAAACAATTCTTTCATTTGCAAGCATTAAAGCTCTTCCAATGATTGCTAAGTCAATATTAAACAAGCTGGAAACATTTAAGTTTTACCCAACAGAGCTGCAAGTTAAAATATTCTGTTGTAGTAGATCAGTAACTATATCTAAATGTATCCATTATAATTAATAATTTTAAGATATAATAGATGATTTAGCTGAAGTATACATTTTTATTATTCTCTGGCACACTCCTCAATAATGTAGAGATACTCAGTTGTCTATTTTTAAGTAAAAGGTTAAACTCTTGGTCTTTTAGGTGCACCTATGGCTATTTGGAGAATTGTGAACTAAATAGCCTGCTGAAATACAGCATTTCAAAAGACCAGGAATGGGCAGCAGTGCTAAAAGTCCTTATTACATATGAACTAGATGAGCACTCCAGCTGCATTCTGTTTTCAACTACTTTTGAATCATCCCTAATCCCCGGAAATAAAATGTGACTTAGGGAGGGAAACACAGTTTGAATCCTGCATTTAGGAAAGAGAGAAAAGCTAACAGAGAGAAAAGTAAAGTAAAAAAATGCATTTTTAGGCTATTACTGTTGGGCTGCAGCAGGAGTGTTCTTCATGTCACAGGCTAAGATTATAAGATGTCTGCCTGAGCTTTCTCTTAATAACAATGTTGTGAACCCAGACTTTCTTAAAAATAGAAGTTTGTTCTTTTTTCAAGAAAACAATGAACTGTTTTGGAACAGATGTACAGAACTCAGTGAGATGACTCATCAGCTGCACTTAGTTACAGTGGCTTTATCTGCAAATGCGTATAGACGAAAAGCCACTCGAGAGTTCGTAAAAGAACAGCCGATCTACTGAGAGCTAATCACACTGGGCTATTCTTGGAGGAACACAGTGTTTGTGCGTAATGACAACAGTTACCAATTACTGCCTCTGCTTGGAGAAATGAATAGTTCGGTGAAGTTATTTAATGGTGCTCTCTGCAAAGATTCTATTTAAAATACCAGAACCTGTAATTGCCTAGCACTGACCTGATCTGGCAACTGAGCATTCTGCAGTGTGAAGGCATATCTGCTTAACTTAAGCTTGTTTTCTCCACAGGAGACAACCAGTGCTTAGCATACTAACTATGCATATTATAATATGTCATTTGCATAAAGTTGCATTAAATTCAGGAAAATGGATTAAAATCTGCATTTTACTGACAACTATTTGTATCATATCTGCCTTAAGAGGAAATGATAAATACCCCATCAGATTTCTATTGATGTTAATAAATTACACCAACCTTAAACATAATGAATCTGGGGGTGAATCATACCCTTATAACCAAAATAAGCATTACAATCTTGTTCACTCCAACATATAAATTAAGAGCAATTTATTGTAGAAAGTTTTGTTTCACAAGTGAGTACTAGCAACATAAAAACAGAAATAACAAACTGGAGCACCTTTACTAGCAAATCCATATCTTTCTTTTCAAATCCAACAACTCCATTGTTTGCTAAAATATTTCTTTTGTGACAAATGACAATTGAAAAGTTGGCACCTCACCTTTAAAGTCCTTCAAAGTCAATCACAGTGCCTATACATTATGTGCCTGTTTTAAACAGATGTAAAACAAATGATATGTTTTTGAAGGAGGACATATGGTAAAAGACAGGCAAAGAAATTTGTATGATTTATTAATATAATTTTGAAGTAGCATATTTAAAATCTCGTCCCATTAACATCCATTGCCCACCTAATTACTATAAGTAATTGACAGCTCTCATTAGGAAGAGACAAAACTAAAGGGAATTAAGGTCTTGATCTTGCAATTGGATTTCCATGAGCTGATGCCTTCATTGTCTGGAGACTCCTTGGCAGATGTGGGCACAGTTTGGACACAGAAGTCCGTCTGTGCAAATGTGATTGCAAGATCGGAGCCTAAGTGATATCCTGGGAATTAAGGAGATTCTGTTATTTGGAAGAGATCTGCTCCAAAACTGCATAGCCAGTTAAAAGTTATCAATTGTCATGAAATAGAAGAAATATATGATAGTTTGCTATCTGAATTTGAAAAATACTGCACATGACTCCATAGGAGAAGATAATTTTGAAAACTTATTCTTTTCAATTTTTATGCAATTAGTGGTCTTTTGATTGTCATTGCTATTGAGATATTTTAAAAACTGGTAAGGAGATAAACAGAAATCTTACTAAAAATAGTAAAATTTATTCATGGAACTTCTCCCCCCACATCTTTACAAATTAATTTCTCTGGCTTTAATCAAGCATTTGGGGAATATTATCTTTTTCAATTAATAGCCAGTTTTAAGATCAAAGGTACTATATCACACCTATACAAAATAACTTCACTCATAATTTATCCATGTCCAGCTGAGTCAAGTTTACGCATGGACTAAACAGCTGTAAGTCCCATTGTAGTGCTGTGACTAATGGGTGATGAGCAATAGCGCATGTTACACATGGCAATAAAGTGATAGGAAAATAAATGGAAGTCGTGTGCCAGAGAGAATATTTAAGGAAATATTATCAAGAATTCATGTAAGGAGAAGCTACAAAATAGCTTATCAAAGATAAAAGCATGTTTCATCTGATTCCTGGCTGAGTGACTCCCACAGGCAAGTGGTACTGCCTTTCTGTATTCCCTTTTAGAATAATCCCTTCCTTGTACCTTCATAGTATGCACAATATACATACTAAATAAATGCAAAATCAGTTTTGATACAATTTTTTTCTCATACCTAACATAATTACTCATGGAACAATTACCATTATATTTAACCACAGATTCTAATATCTGCAAAAAAAGACTTTTGCTGATTGGATCAGGGAGGCAGATGAATTCATGAAGTTTGTGGATTTGTACCTTCTACACAGCAATACTGTGTAAAGACAGTCTTCTCTGTCTCCTGCCTCTACAGCAGCACTTGCACCCTTCCACAGGACTTTTACTTCACACTTGATGTAAACTTGCCCTTTTGCTCACACCTTCATCTCATGAATCCTACCTGTTTGACAGCCGTCTGGAGATGTGCAAGTATAGATTGACAGGTGCCAACTATCATTATGCACATAAGAACTGGGCAAGTGGTTCCTTTCCCATGGAGCAGTTAGGTGTTGTGTTCAGCTTGCATTTTCCTCTCATAGGAGTTTAGTTCAGGCCTGTTTCCTCTACCTAGCCCTTGTAGCACAGCTAGATGACACAACCTCTCCGGCATTGTTTTCCTTTCCAAAAAGATCAAAATGTTCCCTGAAGCACTGCAAAACTGGTGTCAAATATTGTCTCTGAAAATTATTTCAAAAAGCACCCATAAAGGCCATATTTTACTGCTGATAGTGTTTTCTAGTCTTGTGTTTGAACAGGAGAAAGGAACTCCCAGGAAATAAATATCATGGAATTTCTATTGTCTTTTCAGTAAAGTCACTGTGGTCTGGGTGGCTGGCTTAGAAAAACCCAAAACAAATTAACAAGAAACATAAAACAAACAAAAAACCTAAAACAAAACAACAACAACAGACAAACAAAACCAAAAAGAGAAAAAACACTTTTCTAATACTGTATGTGTAAGGTATGAAAAACAATATCCTGAATCATAAATATCTTCCTTGCAGCTGTGAGTGGGGAAGACGGCCTATTGGCTGAGTAGAATGAAGTCTATTATATTACAAGAAACATGCAAGAAAATCAAAGTTTATAGCAAGATCAGAATACTCACTGATAGATTTCTGTGATTAACAGCTTTAGCATTTGCTGGCAGAACTGAAAAATAAAATGCTTGACTCAAAAATAAGTCATCTTGGTTTTCCTCATGAAAAGAGATGTTTCACTCTTGGTAAAATTAATGACAATTTCATATTAAATTTCTATAATTCAAGCAACAAAACCCAATCATAGCATTTAGCTTAAATGACATTAGATCCAACTGGCACTCTCTTTAATCCTGAGTATCAATTATGTTGTAGTTAGCAATTGAGATAACTTCCCTACACTGACATATATCAAGAAAACACCACAGGCAGATAGTAGTGCTATAAAATGTATACTAACAAAAATAATAAAAGTATATATTACTCAAAGAGTTACCTTGTTGGGGACAATGTGGAAAAATGTCCAAAGAGGGGTAAAATCATGAGCAATGCTTTTCAAATCTTGTCTAGTAGTTACCACTTATTCAAAAGCAAATTGCTCAGAAGTCAAAGAGAAGAGGTCTTTATCCTGTACTGAATGGCAATTTTATTGTGAATTTAACTGAGACGGTTACCATCATTTCTTTAAATCAGAAGCCAGAAGTGCTAAACAGGACTTCTCACCTACGTGGACCCATAGTAGTATTCAATTTCTCAGGTCAAACATATCAGTCACAACTGTAACAACCAGACTGATTGTGTGTTCCCATCTCTTGCTTTTGACACTTCTCTCAGATAGGAAGTTTTTATCACACCACTTTCAACATAATCCAAAAAATAGCATTTATTGGGCAAGAATATTTCTTCAGCAATCCTTATAATTTTTTAAGAATAAACTTTAAAAAAATAAATCTTCCTTTTTGTAACACACTCATTTCAGAATGTGCTCTCTCAGTAAAAATGTCTTTTAATATACATGAAGAAAAACATAAAGCTGAATGTATTGCATATGCTCAATTACATATACACATAAGTTTACAACATGCTCCCTCTCACGCTCTCTATGTATATCTTAAAAAGACTAGTATATATTTTAAATAACTTAACAATAGGCAATTCTGACATTCCCTATAAACTTCCAATGTAAGCAAGTAACAGGTTCCAGTCCAGGTGTTGACCCTGTCCTAACACCCATGTTTCCTTTTCCAACAGGTGATGTCATTGCTTTAATACACCTGAGTGATTAGGGTGGCCTAGAAAGTTACTGCAGGAATGTTAACTATGTCCCAGGTAGAAGTGGTGGAACCTGGCCTGTCATGGTGTTATAATTTCAGAGGGGTTGCAACAACATAAATTGAGAGTCATCATGCTGTGACAATGTAGATACATACATTGCTATGGATGTTGAATAGGTTTAATCTGTAGACATAAACACATCTGATAAATAAATGACATGACAATCCTGTTATCTGCAAAAGTACAAAATGAGGGGAAAATAAAGACAAATATGTATAAGAAAACTTACTGGTTAACTGTGTTCTCTCTAGTGTCTACATAAATCCATCCACATTTTTTAATGAGTATGGCAGGATATTTACCTTTCACCCAAGCATGAGGCAAGACATAACTTTAATAGTGTTTGCAAAGTGCTATATAAGTGCAAATGATTGATAAAGCTAGTGAATGGCAAAAAGCCAAGGAATATTTAGACTGAGAAGTGCTTATTCCAAGGGCCTTTAGGGAAAATGATTCTATTCCAGCTTCTTCATAATTCACAAATAAGGAATTGGAGAGCAAATGTAGCTTTTTTTATATTCTTAGATATGCAGAAAATGAAAGAATTTAGCAGCAAATAGTTGATCCATTTTCCTATCTCGTGAGATATAAAAATAAAATAGATATATGATCAGTAACTATTACAAAGCAAATTCACTAGATTTTTCCCTCTTGTAACTAAATAATGATTTATTTACTTTGACCAGGGTTTGTACTATGTAAGGGTATTTAATAGTATTGAAATAGTTCTCTCATTTCTATAATGTTTCAAAACATGAAATTTCTGCTTAATAAAAGACATTTATCCAGCATGATATAATTCATAATTCTTGAAAAAAACAATAACACAGGAAAATTGGTACTGCCAGAAATGAATATAACTCTACTTGATTCAATAACATCTTTAGGTTCAAGGGTTTTAAAAATTGTTTAATGTACCTTATAGTCACACAGCAGATTCTCTCAAAGGATTTGTTTTCAGAAAGCTCTAACTGTGTAAATTTTCTCACCCACACAAAAATCACACTCATTTGCATGAAGCTGCAGTTACAATGTAGAGATACTTTTGCCTTTTGTGTTTCACATTATTTTATGTACATACTGCTTTCACTCTGAGGATCACTAAATAGGGATTAATTTCAGAAGCATGACTGGGACTTGATCCACTAACTTTTTCTTGGTGATATAGCTTGCCATCTGGTTTGAAATTCTGGTAATTATAGAATAGAATCACCTATACCTGATTAAGCAGTTTTCCATAAAATCCCAAGGAAGTTTTCCAAAAGACAAATTTGCAAATTAGAAGGGTGAGGGTAGTGAAGGGGGAGGAACAGGGGATAAGTTTTTCTTGACATAATGCAAAGTATATATTAACAGCTCCGCGTTTTCATCCATCATGTTGAAAACACACCCTTTGTTGCCTTTAATTGTGTTGTTTCTTTGCTGCCATCATTGAAAATCCAATTTTTACAAGTAGTTAAACCAAGACTAGTCTGCAGTCAGGATTTTGGTGGGAGAGAAAGATGCTGTGTGAACACTCATCTGGGATGAATAAGAATAAAAGGTTAAATCACTTCCCAAATGGCTTTTCAGAAAAATTGAAGCAGAAGGGTTTTCTCCTCAGCTTTGACTACTACTGGATTATGATGACATCTCTCCTCCCAGGAGAACCTAATGATTCAAATGAGATGAGGCAGTGCCAATCTAATATTTTAGAGACTGACTTTACAATCTGGTTCTCACAGCTCAGAGATATAGGACAACCATGTTCACTTTCCCATTCCACCGGCTTCAAAAGATCTGAGATTTGTTCAGTGTGGGACAAAACCTAGTACAGAAATCTTTATATGATTTGCCAAAACTGAATTCTTGTCTCATGACCAGCCTTAGATACCCCCCATAGTAGTGTGTTATGTCATATTTAATCCAACTCCCCCACTAGGAAAACTCTCTTGTGTCTTATATACAGTTCCACAGTGATTGCTTAATATCTGATCACTTGCTTATGGCAACCATCATAAAAGAACCCTTAAAGCCTAGGAAAATGAAATTTTTTTTTGATTTTTTTTAATAACAACAACAACAATATGCACCATTCCTAATTATTATCATCAGCCACCATTACTAACTTGGAGATGGCAAGAAGAAAGTAATAAACCATAAATCTTAATTTTTTATGAAATTAATTGGTTCAGCATAAAATAAGAGTATAAAACAGTTGAAAACATGACCGTCATCTTCAAGTCATTACAGATGTAACACTATTAAGATTATATTTGATGATTAGAGGAATCTGGAGATTACAGGGTTAGGTTGCATTTTTGCCAGAATTATTTTATTCAGGCTGTATATGTACAAGGAGCCTGAAAATATAATAAAAGAAGGAAAGAAGTTTTTACAAAACTCAGAGTGTATGGATCCTTAATCTCCATGGCTGCTGATCAAATATCTGTAGGAAGTTAATCAAACTTTTCCATGACTTTCAAGCTGTCAGTTTAGTACAGGCAATCCGCCTGTTCAAGCAGAAATTCTGGCATAGGTTAAGCCTATTAGTAATGATTGTCAATCACATCACCAACTTCTTTTAGTCAAACACATTTCAAGAACTTTAATGCACTTAAGTCTCATGTTATCCCAAGGGCTATTTTAAACTACCATCTAAATAGGACCTTTAGTATTACAGATATAGGTGCCAGCAACATATCCTTTTGTTCTGAGTTTAGGAAAAGGCAAGAGCACAGTAGCCTACAGCCAAGAAGATCTTTCTGAATGTTCAGTGGAAGAATGGCGCTACACACAAATTGGTGGTTACCTTCACCAGAGAACAGAAACAATTTTAGAAGTAGACAGGGTTGGGCTTTTCATCTCCCTCCCAAATTTCAGGCTTGCTGGGAATGTCTCTGTGTGAAGTGAATATTATTCATCAAAGTACACAGTGAACAGAACAGCTCAGAAGTGATTGCACAACATAAGACTATATTTCCAAAGTGGGCATGGGCACTCCTTATATAAATCAAAGTTGCAGCAGTGACAGGAAAAATACACAGAAGGCTAAACTGTGTTGTGAAATATTTTAGTGAATCATCAAAGCCTTGAGGTTGTTCAGGGGTTTTTGCTCAGTACAGTTAATGTCTGCTGAGTTTCCTGTAATCAGATAGAAAGCACAGTGCAAATTCAGTAAGTGGATTCTGTGGGCAGGTTCTTCTTGGGCCAATTACATGCATATTAGTGCTTTTGAGGGAAGGGTTTGACTCCACAGTATCTGGCAAAATCTGCGTGATTCACTAGCTGGATCACTGGAAATCCAAAGGCCTCCTTGTGAACTGCAGCAATAGAAAATATAATTGTGGGAAAGTAATTTAAAATTCAGTTCTAACACAATTTCTTAAGAGCAAAAATCTATAACTACATTTCCAACTACCTGGCACTCTGATAAAAATAGAGCAGAATCATTGTTCAACAACTCCAGTCTTGCTCTAGCAAACTCAGACAGATGAGCTAATATGGGAAATCTGATGGTTTTTTCCCTATTTGTGCACACATATTAAAAACAAACAAAAAACTAAACAAACAAAAAACCCCAACAAAACCCTGAAACTAACAACAACAAAAACCCAGCAAAACAGAACCCAAACACAAAAGCAAGAAAACAAAAATGAAACAAATAAACAAACAACCCCCCAAACCAAAACAACAAACCCAGATCTCAAAAAACACAGCATGGTTCAGAACAGCACTTGCAGAATATGCAGGTTCTTATGAGGTACACGTATTTTGGGAATTACAAGTTTAAACAACTTGATTATTCGTGAAAAGTTTAATTTTTGAGATCCTTGTTTCATTTACACATCAGACATTGCAACAAAAATGGTATTGCTGCCCACTGAAAGCCCTATCTCACAGAACATTAGAAGTCAGTTTTGGTTGCTTTGGAAATGCTACGGGTTCTGGATGACACTTGACTGGCACCTTTGCATATGGCCAGGTTGGACTTACAACATACTTCCTACAACTTGGAAAGTTGTAATGAAGTAGGTCACTCCACATTTCACCACAAGAGACAGTGTATCTCAAAAACATGTGCTTCCTTATGCCATCACTCACTAGCTAGCAGTCTTTACCCACTCAGCAAGGCAGCTTGACATCCTAGTAAGCTGTATGCAAAGGTCTAAATTCTTCAAACTCAATATATAATATGTACAAAATTGCCCAGTGTACTATACTGCTGGAATTCACCAGTGTCACTATGGGTTGGAGGTTTTATATGAACTCTGTTACACAACAAGACAGAATTGTTTTCCATTTAATCTTCAGGGAATCCTTCAGGAAAGTGGAAACAATAGATCTGAAGATGCATTTCAGTGCCAGCTAGCAGGAATCTTAGAGATTATTCTATGTTACACATACTTCATCACACAGCTGATTTCAAAGCTAAAAATGTGCCCATGAGTAATGTCTTTCAAGGCAGTTTTCTTTATAAAATGTAGAAATGCATTCCAAATGGGTTGATAAATAGAACAAAAAGTATACACTGTCTATATCAAAATGGGGAAAATCTATCTACTAAAAACAGACTAATGAGTTTTGATTAGGCTACTTGATAAGTTCATCTTCAGTGTTTAGCAACTTGTAACTGTGGCAAGACACCAAACAACAAGAAAGTGCACTGCTGTTGTTTAAACGTGAGACTACTATCTAGTCATCGCCTTAAGAAAAAGTACTCAGGATTTTATTTAGGCTAATAACAAGTAGAATTTCATTCCCAAATACTGTTAGGATTTAATCTCCCTTAGACAATTTCGTAAACAATCCCACTGTGTACCTCAGGTTTATGTTGTACAGCTCCCTCTTCTTCCCAGTGTGCACCTGCCTGCATGAATTGACTCAGGGCCATTACATTTTGGCCCTCCTGCAGCCACAGATGGATCTTCTGGATTCCATCCTCAAAATCAAAGCCAAAATAAGAACGACACACATTTGATTTTCTGGTTTTTAACATGTGAAATAGTGTATTTCCTTTTTTATGAGGACTCAGTCCCCAGTTTGTATGTATTTGTAAAATCAGCGAGGTCTAGGTCACCTTCAAAATTTAATGATAATTTTGAATTACAAGTGCTATGCCACATCAGTTTTACAACTCTAAGGTTACCTCAGATAAGAGAAATGGTGCTTAGCATTCAAAGCATAATATATTTTTTACAACAAAACATAAAATCACTTTGATTTTCTACTTTTTCCTCTGTCACACAAACTTCCACTGCCTTCTTTTCTGACTGATATTTTGCAACAAAGATAATGAATATTTTCTTAAGTGTGCCATTAGTCTCAGGGCCAGTGATACTATTATGCTGGGCTGTTTGAGGGAGTTCTGTGAGATGAGGGGGGGGAATTAAATCTACCTTTTCAGAAAGTGCATATAGATCTGTCCATCTGTAGAATCTTACCTATTCTGATGAGCTGAGTAAGTTGAATGACTCCTATAAATAGATAGCTTGCCAAATACTGTGCTTCTATTATTAGATATTAGATAGATGACAACTAATCAGCATTCATTTTTCTAATTGCACTGCATCTGGATTCTTCTGAGTCCTCTGTAATTGTGTCTTTTAAGGGAGGAAAAATGGGAAAGGAAAGCTCTGCCAGTCTTATTTGCACATCTTTGCCAAAATTATGATTTAATAGCAATAAAATTTTCAGCAGCAAGGCAATTTTTCCCTGTTTTTATCCCAAAGCCATATCAAGTGAACCTGAATCAATGATAAATGTTTACATTAAAACCATCATTGCTAATAGTATTCTATATCATTCGTCTTTTGTTCAATGTGACCAAATTACAATCAGCATATGACTATAGCTACTTGTGATTAATGATGGTTTTACTTAGTAACTGACAGTGAAGCTTCTGGGATGAAAATGACGATATATTTCAAAATTTCAAGTTACAAGTTTTGGGGAAAATTAGCTCTATTTTCAAAGCTATTAACATGTCTGCTGCTGCTTTTACCATTGTCAGACTGAAGCGCTTCAAATTGCTTGAATTTTGAAGGGATCAGTCCTCTCTTCTCAGGGTGGAGGTTTTGGCTTAGGATGTCTTAAATCCTTTATAGACTATACACAGTATTTCCGAAGAACTAGAGAGTATGCAGGGAAGAGTGTTGCAATTACTCAGGAAAAGAATTAATGACCTGGAATAAAGTCGCTCTGAGAGCATAGTAAATTAAAAAATTATAGATAACCTTTATGAATGAATGAATTAAAGAGTAGACTTTGTGAAACACTGGAAGAAAGCTGTAAAAGCTTTCACTTGGGAGAGGCTGATCTTGATAAGGTCAGAAGTGGATAAAAGCCATTTTTACCATCTGATAGGCACTCAGCAGATTTAGGCTGGTGTTTCTTAGTCTGGCACAGATGTTCACATCAAAACAAGTACTCCTGCTGACAATCTCAGGAGTCTGATCAAGCAGAGAGAAACTTCCCAAGACTCTTGCCCACAATTATTCTCATACAGAATAGCTGGGCAATGTATGAAAGACCTGTGTTGCTATTGCCAGATTTATTATAAGCCTGAGAAACCTCTGTCTTTGGAACTATCAGTCTGTAAATTGTGTCAATGATATGAGTATTCAAAACTGAGAATGAAGTAAAAGAAAAACAGGTATGTGTTTTAGGTGTGACTTTCTACAGTATTTATCAAAGAGTGAGGGTTACTCTCTATCTCTTGAAGAAAGTAGCAAAAATACCTCTACCTCTCTGGGAGCAAAGTTCTTCTGTCTTGGAAGAACTATATAAAAAGCCTGTTTTGAAGGCAAAACCCGACATAAGTCATTTACAAAACTTCAGTGGCCAGTATAACCTTGCACCCTAAATCTCCCCTGTGCAAGAAAAGTCTTACAGACACATTTTGGAATACAGGCAGAGCAAGGAGAATTGCCACTATTAGCTGTTCCTGTGATCTTTTTCTCAAATATTTTTTCTGTCTATTTTCTGATATATTAATTTGGGATAACTGCATTTGTCTTGTTTCATGTAACTGCATTAACCATCTTCGGTTCACAAAATCAGTATGCAAGCTAAACATGTGACTATTCATAGTGGGTATTCTTCTATGGGTTAGTTATCTAAATATACATAAATGTGTATTCTACTCTCTCCCTCTCATTCTACATTTTGAAGTAAAACAACTGGAAAGCATAAATATTTTTTCCATTTTTGAGCAAGTGAAGGAAATTCCATTATCCACTGGAATTTCACAGCATTCTTCCAAAATTTTTCTCGAGACCCAATACAAAAATCAATCAATGGGCTAAAGAATTATCATTTTCAATTTGTGGCACTTTGCTTCCCTTTAAATTGAACTGGGAAGGTAACTGATGTCAGCTTTTACATGAATGCCATAAGTAACATGCAACTATAGAAATGTAGTTTCTAAAAACAATTAATTAGCTGATCTTTCAAAATTCATTTCTACTGTTTCTAGAAATGACTTCTAGGAGTTCTGAGAGACTATTGAAGGCTACAGAAAAAATTTTGATTCTCTTGTTTATGCATCCTCATACAAATAGATAACATACTTCTTGTAAACTGAACAGGTTTGAACTGCAGACTATTGAAACATTTGTATTACAAAACCCTTCAGAGTAAAAGTACTTCAGTTCTGCTTCCTTTAAAAATTAAAGGCATCTTTACTCTACATTGCTCTTAGTTCCAAAACTGTCACATGGCAACACAAATGTGAAAACACAGTTAAATATACATACTGTTGCCTAAAATTGAGGGAAAAAATCTTTTTGAGGCAACATTAATACAGGTAAAACAGAGAGTAGTTCTTTAATGACTATTTTCTGATACATGGTGCATATAGACCCATGGTGTATGTAGGTGCAGACAGTATGTAGCCACACATTGCAAAGGTGCTTACTAATTTTACAACACTACTTAATTACCATAACTCAAGGTTACATGCAACCCAGGAACCATCCACTCTGGTGCCACCCTCAGAACCTCCCTCAGGTCTGTCCCTTGGCATGCCTCCCTAGAATTGAGTTGGGGCTCTCAAGACTCCTTACTTCTTCACCATCATCATCTTCACATCACATTACCTCCTTGGAGCTTCTCCAAGGTCTCTGGATCTTCTATCTTGTTTTGACTACAATATGTATTATTCCAGTCTTAGTGCATGAGTCCCAAGCAAGATGTCCTAGTCGCTATCTTAGCCTTAACACAAAAATTCAGGAATGTCACACTGAGGTAGAAAGTGCTAGTTGCTATATTAGATATGTGAAGATACACAGCTATATAAAAATCTACCAATATACAAATATATATACATATATTTACAAATATATAAAGTCCTAAGGCATCATTACATTAGCATTTTGTACCAAAACTACTTACATAAGGTTCACTTTATTTTTAGGTCATAAATTCATTTAGTTTTACTGTAATTTTGATGAGATAAAAATCAACAATGGAAGTCAGTGCATTAAAAATAAAGATGTTGCCTGCAACTATTTGTATGGAGATAACAAATACTTTGTGACATTCAGACCTCATTGCAAATTCGTAGAAAGTGACCTTTGCAATGATTTACAGGAATGTAAATCTGCAAATGAAATAAGTGAAATTTACGGCTAATTACTTATTCAGAATCTGCCATGAAAAGTGCTGCATGCAATAGAATAACAGTATGTGAAAAAGCACACTCTTCTCTCCTTCTAGTGCTGCTATTTAAAATGATTTTTGTTTTTCATCTTTTGCAGCAATAACTTAGTAAAGCAACTCAAAAGGTAAAACTTTTTCTCTTGGATTAAACTCCACAGTGATGAGATCAGAAACTGAATTTAGCACATCAGAAAAACTCTATCAGTTGCATTTTAACACCTTCAGACACACAATACTCTTCATTTCTGTGATCATTTTTCTTCTCCCAATTAACCTATTGAGATCTTAATCACGTATTTTGACAAGATCAGTATCACATTTCAGTTTACTGTTATATTAATTCTCTGACTTTCAATACGTTATATTAGTATATTAGAATAAAAATAGATTATAATAATAAAGTACTCTTATTAGGTAATTATTCAGCAATCATAATTAATTAATATATTATAATGTCAGTTAAACAGCCTATCACAATATAGTGTGCTATCACTTGATAAAGTTTGACTCCCAGATTAGTTTTAAAGCCAAGAAGTTATGACTGTACAGAGAAAAACAAATTACATCAGTGAAATTTTGTGGGGGAAAGAAAAAGGCACAACAAATTCAAACCAGCATATTTTAGTTTGATAAGCAAAACAATACAAATGGCTTGTGTCTCCATTGCTTTAATAATTGAGTTGTGGTGAAAAACATCATAAGATGTTAACGACTATCCCGTGTTTAGGAAACCTTTTTACAAAATATCATCTTCTTTGTGTATTCTTTTATTATGTGTTTTTTCTTACCAAAACTGAGGATGAACCTTACTTTCACTGCTACATCTGGTGTTGCTCTGCCAATAAAGATTAAATATTACATATAATGAATTGATGTCAATATTATCAAATTGCCATCCTTTCATTATCCTATTTTTTGCTTATAATTTTTATTGTCATCATATGTTCATCCATTAGCAGGTCCAGAGCTTTCATAGTTTCTCCTGAAAAACTGTCTTCAAAACACCCTTATAACTTACTTATAACTGCAGTTGGAATACCAAATTTTTTACTGATGCCTAAATTCCTCCAAAATACTCTCAAAACAACATTAGTGGAGATGGATAGATAAAGTAGCCCCTTTATTGAAAGCCTTCAAGGTGCACAATAAAAGTACGCATGCACGTGCATCAGCCAGATGTTACAGTTTATAAAACTTTCAGTAATTAACATATGTGATATCTACAGCAAACCTGTGGTACCATTTTCCCTGGTGCCCACCCTCAGAACTCCTCAGAACTGCCCCTTGAAGCCCCTCCAAGGGCTCTGAGTTGACTCTCCTGTTTTGACTTCAAGTTATCTTGCTGTCTCAGTTGGAGTTCTTGCAGGTGTTCTTTAAAACAGTGTGTCCTTGGTAATATGTGTCTAACAGAACTTCAGGAATGTGTGAGAAAGTGCTCAACGTATCACCTAAAATGTGAGAAGCTTAGAAAAACTTATTCAACTTATGTAACTCTGTGAAAATCTACAAAATATACACTAAAATACTTAAGGGATCATTGCTGTGAGGGAGTTATTCATCTAACCTGGGGGATCTGATACTGTACAAGCCTTTCAGGCTCAGCTTCCACAATATCAACCCTGAGGGCACCCAGTTTACTACTTACATTTGAGAAAAGATATATTCTTGTGACTATCAGCATGTTGCATAGAGATAATAAACTACACAGTGGTGCCACGTGTATGTAAAAAAAAAAAGAACAAAACATTACAGCAGATCACAATTTACTAGCTCTCATTCATGAGGGAAGAGGCACAAAATAGCCTCTCTGAAGTGCCAGTCTTGTAAAACATTAAAGAAATTTAACTTTAAGCATGTAAATATTCCCACTGACGCCAAAGGAGATCGCTTAAGTCAGCAACACTGCTGTCTGCTTAAACGGCAGATGAATGAGAACAGCAGTTTGGGGAAAGTGAAAAAAATGTCACCTATTTAAGCACTATGCATCTGAGGGCCTCCTTAATAAAAATGAGTCACAGAGCAGCTTAACCATCTTCCTCCACTGGGACAGAGGCAGTGAGAGACAAAGTACAATGTGGAACATTTATGTTCAGAAACCATCACCTCAGCAGCAGCAGGACTTTGCTCCTCTGCAAAAGAAAATCCTGCAGATAAGAAAGAGCAAGAACTTTGGATATAATTTTTTTTCATTTATTCTTTAGTGTGGCAAAACTGTGTTTTTATCCCAAAACATTTTACATTTTTTTGTATTTCTTGTCAGAATGTTCCATCACCATCATCACCATCATCACCATCATCACCATCATCATCATCATCATCATCATCATCCTAGCCTATGGCTCTGTCTTTTCATTAGGAAAAAAGTGTAATTTCAGATAAAAATTTCAGCCTAGGGCTCCTCACTTATCTGATACTGATTTTCCCTTACTTCATTACATTTACTTTCCTGTTCCACATGTCTGTAATCCCAGAAAGCAGTCCATGGCACTGAAAATTTATGGTTTGGATTTTGTATAGATTTGCACTTGTTAATATTTCATTCATTGCTTTTTAATGCTTATGGCAAAAAAAAAAAAAAAATTGCCTTCTCTTAAAACATTTGTGTGCAACTTGTCTAGAGGACAACATTTCAGACTGTGATGTGTTACAGAGTGAGGTGAGTCTCTGAAAGGTTATGAAAGGCTCCAGAAATTTGCAAAGGCATTCTCTCTTGCACCTGGAGTGTCCTTTATTCTGGCACAGCATTATGTCACATGAACATCTTCCAACACCCATTTTTTCCTGGAATTAAACATAATAACAACAATGACTGAGCTCCAGATGTTAATCTTAAATTATTACATTAGAATGTTTTTGTTTAGTTACAGAAATTTAGATGCTATAGAGAATTTGACTTCCCAGAGGTGCATCTCTATCAGCAGAGGAGGTTGTTGCCACCAACCAGAGTCTCTTTTTGCCCCTGTGAATGTGCTTTCTAAAGGAACATTATTGTATAAATGACAAACTATAAGGAAATACTAAGGAAACCTTAAAATTTCCATGTTTATGTATTATATATAATCTTGGAGAAGAAACAATATCAAAATGTCCTAAAAACAGCACAAAATATTGCTATGTATAAAGAGACTGAATAACCTGGAACTACTGGAAGACAGGCAAAAATACAAAGAAACTGTCCCAAAGCTGTAGTGTGTTCTCTTTGCTGCATTTATTACATTTACACCTTGTCTTTACACAAGTGCCAATATTTGCATGGAAAATGTCATCTCTTTGTCATGTATCTTTGCTAAATGAATGTAAAATCTAAGCAAACCTGAAACTTCAATGTAGATTTTTACTCATGGGTAACTGAAGTCAGAATTAAATCCTAATAGTTCATTAAAAGCAAAGTCATTAATCAAACCCAATGAAATTAATAAATTCAACTGTCTGGTTAGCACTGTAACTTCCCAATTCCTTTCCAGGTCACCAGGCAATACATTTAATGTCTCGGACAGAAATGTGTACAAGGAAAAGCAACATGATTATTCTAATACTTTCTAAGTTTTTCTTCCACACATTTTGGGATTTAACCTCCCTTTTTCAGTTTTAATTTATTTCTGTGCTAGCCTGGACTACACACATTTCTTTACTTACATGATCTTGGGCTACTTTAACTTCAGAAGGATGTTGATAACAGAAATGCTGTCCACACACACACAAAATAAAAAGTACTCTGACTTTGAATTTTCTTTGGTAGCAACACTTGAGTTTGGTTTAGGAATTTAGCCTGCTCAAATTAATCAAATGGAGAATTGAATAGGTTTTGCACAAACTGTCACAGGGGATACCCCTGATTTTTCAGTGGGGTAGTGCTCACATGGGGAGTCAGATCTCTCACACAGGGTGGCCAGTCATTGCTGGGATGTTGACAGAAGTATTCATTGCAAGCTTCTTGCAAGAGCACCTCCAGAGAAGTTAGGAGCTGCAGTCCAGCCAGTCATGGTCCTGCATGATCACCGCAGTGAATGCATATTTATATTTATGAACTTTGATAATGTTGAAGGTTGTCTTAACCATATAGAAAAGATTGTCCTATGTGACCATTACTGCATCTACAGGAACAGTTCAGGCTATATCAAACTACCAAAGTGCAGTAAAGTCAATTCTATAGCAAGGACCTGCCATAGACAGCTTACTCACCCAGGGAGTTAAGCAATATATCTTAAGCATAAAGACTGCACCTGTCAACTGGTTTGTGGACATCAGGAGCTGCATGAGGGACTCTGCAGAACTGAGTCCCTGCAACAGTGGGTCAAAGGCTTTACCATGAAGCTGGATACCATAGCAGCCCTTCACCTTGTTTCAAGTAATTCCTTGACTAGCAGGGAATTGCTAAGTGTCCTGGATATGCACATGCACACACACGACTCAGATGCTCCTCTACATTACAGCTGTAACAAAACAAGTTTTAATGTCATTCTTACATCATCATTATAACTTACATTCTCCGTATCTTGTGTCACAGGTCAAATGCTGGAAACTACCTTTGCAGTATCACCAAGTTAAAAAATCAATAGTATGTGTGGTCATCACTGGAGTGCTTCACACAGGTGTTCAAGAAACTGATAGTTTGTTTTCAGAATGTTTCAGAAAAGACAGTTTACAAATAGTTGGGAGGTATACAGAAGGTTTTACTCAGGAAACACCCGCATAACAATCTAGGGAGACCTAAGCATACATGCAGTCTGAACTGCCAAATATGAAAATAAGAAATATGAAAGAGTGAGAAGAGCAGTGACTAAATAAATGAATACTCAAAATTCCAAAGAGTTCACAGTCATTTATTTACTGAAATAAGAAGGGATTTACTTAATAGCTTTAACAGCAAGAAGTAAGTGAATATCTAAGCATATTCAGCATAATTTACAAATGGAAAATGAGACTTTAACTGTTCATACACAGCAATGTAAGTAGCTAATTCTGCATGTGCCATGGGAAGATTTTCTCATTCAGACCAGTTGAGGAAGAAGAGAATCAAGTGAAAAATTCCTAGTCAGTGGTGGAGCCATTTCTAGCAGAAATTGTCCCTCAGTGTTTATTCCCCATCTCAGGAGCGATTGATCAACCTACGCAGCTACTGCTCTCAGTTTTCTTCCTTCTTAATCATTTGTCACCATCCAAGCTAAAAATGGCAATGCTCTTTTCACAAGTTCTCATGTTTCATTCCTAAGCAGATTCCTTTTAATGGCATCAGATTAAGGATATTATTTCCAACAATGTTATTTTCTTGAAGCTACTCCAGTGTCTGTCACTCTTCTTCCTACTGACTAACCCCTGGCTAGTTTGTCTTGCACCACACCCAGGCTCTACCCACTAACAATCTTGAAAGATTATAAGTTATACTACACCTCCTCAGCCTTCTAAGTGAATTTTCTGCATTATTTTTTCCTTTTTTTTTTTCCCCCCCCTGTAAGACGAGATGGAGAGTATCTTTTTTTATAAAGGTATGCCCTGCCTTTACAGAGTCTTTCAGCCACTAGCTCATCATTTTTGCCCATCACTTCAGCATAACTAATTTTTCTGGTTATGATACCATCTTATGGTATGTAGTTATGGTAGAGTAAGAGACAGGGAGAGAGAAGAAAGTAAAAATTCACCTAACTAAGCTGGCTAAACTTGTCTTCTTCTTAGACATAAGTTCAGTGCCATTACTTAGGCTACGTGAAACCTCCTTCTTCTTGGTTTAAAATAGTTCCAGACAGACACTAAAAAAAAAAAAATAAATACAGCCTTTCAAATGCACTATCATTGTTATTGCTGTTATGGCGGATCAAGTAGTACTTTTCCCTTTCTACTCCCATGGTTCTCACACATGCATACACAAAACTGTATATGTTATGACCTGAAAAACCCAGCCACATATTAGAGTGGATCTTGCAAACATAAAAATAGCCCATACCTTATGTAATGTCTCCTTTACAGAGTAAAGATTTCTAAGAGCATGTTCAAATATTTGTCTGACCTTGTCCAGTTGAAAAGCTAAACAAATACTCAAAAGCCTCTGCATAGTTAATGTATGTTAATTTTTTGATCATTCATAGACAGATAATGAAGAGATAATTAAAATAATACCTGGCCAGACTACTTTAGTTCCCAGTGCCTGTCAATGTTTTCTTCTTATCTCACATATCTACATCCACCACTGCATAGTTTGCATCATTACTCTTTGACTGTTGCCTTAACACTGACAAATAAAAAGTTAGCATTATTGTATGCATCCATCAGGGATATTCCCTGAATTCTTACAGTTCAATATCTTGAACATCCACTCTTCAACAAACCTACTTATCTGACAAGGAGGAGGCAAACTGTCAATATGGGAAGAACGATTTTCTGTAGGATGTTAAAGTAATTCTATTCTGCTTTGCTCTTCACTTCAAATGATCTAACTTCTCTGCTTTGCTTTGCTGTAAACACACAAATTGAAAAGCTCTTATAACAAAACTTCTGAAAATTTTTAAATAGAAACAAATTGAGATATAGCGATACCCAGTCTCTCAAGTATGAGATTTCTAGAAACCTTAGTCTTTATTTGTCTGGATCCGTTCACAACTAAAATCTACCTTTCTCTCAATAGGGATCTAAAGCTCATCTGAGCCGAGAGTTAAGTCTTTATCTTTTGACTGATTTACATACCCAAAGAGGAAGCTGGAAAAGTCTCAGCTATCACATAGATAAAATTTGTCACCTTGCTGCTTTTGCTGAACATTTTATCTTCATTTTGACAAGGTAGAGTCTGACAGCTGCAGATGAAGAGCTAGGACACAGGAGATAGAGATTTAAGACCCAATTGACTCAATCCAACAGGACACAGAAAATAAACCGCTACAAAAACGTTATTGATTATTATAATTAATAGGGAAAAAAAACCAAACAAACAGTTAAAGGAACATTTTCCTTTAGCAACACAAAGTTTTAGAGAATTTGAAATTTTCTCCTAGACACCAAAGCAGCCCAAAATACAAGTGATTAAATTTGTGCAGTATTACATATTATCACATAACTTGGGAAACTCCTACAGAAATAATAAAATTCCTGCTTTGAAAAATACATATTTCTGTATTCCAGCGAATCAGTACCAAAGGTGATGCCTATGTGATACTAAGGTTAGATTGTATGTTTCTTATTTACTTCGTATTAATCTTATTTTGTCACAAACAATTTGTCGCAAACATCATCTACACTTAGAATTTAATTTTAACACTATTCAAATATTTTACCAACCTTAACATGCTTCCATGTCTAATTTCCTTGCATTATATTCATCCCAGGATGATTTCCAGTTTTCTATGATTTTACCTTTAGAAGACTAACTTATTTTCTTTTTTTTTAAATTTCTCTGGTGTTTTATTTTGTGGGTTTTGTTTGTTTGTTTGTTTGGGGTTTTGTTTCATTTGTTTTGTTTTATTTTTATTTCAGAGACGTGTCTGGTCCCCCAACATATCAACGTTAATGACAGGATCAGAATTCTCAGCTAAACCATATTTCCCACAGCACCTTCTACATTATGAAACTCCACAGAATTTGTTCAGTTCAGTATGTATTACAACAGGAGTCATAAGGCAATAAGGCAATGTCCAGGTTATACTTTTNAAAAAAACCAACCAAACAAACAAACAAAAAAAAAACAGAAAAAAAACTCCATCACTTTTTGTTAGTTAAAAGAAAGGGTTTTTACAAGGGAAAAAAATATAACTTTTCCCATGGAAATTATGCATAAAAAATAATTGGAAGTTTTTCCTATGAAAATTACTAAACCTTTAGCAGTCACACTTTTCTTACAAATTATTTCCATGAAAAATCCTAGAATCAACATTTAAATCTTCTTTTTTGTCATCATTAGTCTTCAACTTTACTCTCCATTTTCTATGTGTTCAGCTTCCACTTATCACTATTTTCAGTAGAGAGCATTCAGTCTTCCATTTGGTTATTATTCGCCTTTCATTTAACTCTTACCTCTTGTCTACTACAAAAACCCTCTTCATAACTAATCTCCCACCTGTGCTCCAATCTTTGCTGCCCATAAAGTGCCAGGTAAAACTGAAGAAAAGCAATTTTATTTTTTTTTGCTAGAACAATTCTTTTACTCCTGAGAAAATCAACCCCATCATCTTTGTGATAATGAGTGCTTAGAAAATTCACAGAAAAAGAGGCAATTTTGATTTCTAAACACTTCTCTGGAAAAATAATCTTGGTATATTCATGACCTTTTTATCTTCTAGCACCTCTACACAAAAATGCCTTAGTTGTTTATGGCTCCTTTTTTCAACTTACTGATACAAAATTGAGTTTTTATTAAAACACCTTTAGCATATAAATTCTGGAATTTTACAGAAAATTCTTATACCAATGTGCTTCCTATACCCTATGATTAGTTTTACTTTGTAGAATTAATACCCTGAGAGCAACAACAGAGATTTTTCCCTTCCTGGCTTACTGATCTGCTGCTTGTAGTGTATACTCACTGTGACATATAAGGTTCCTGTTAAGACAAAACTTTAAAGACAAAGAATTTAAACACCCTTAGGGGTTATCTACAGGAGGAAAATATTTTATCTGAAACACTGAGTACATTAACATTGTTGGCATCACATTTCCTGTCTTCTCACATTCTCTTTGTCATTCAGCCTCCGATAGTGGGTCATACCAGGCATCTCTTTTACTCTCTGCAGCTGAATTTACCATCTCACTTCAATTGGCTCACCCTAACTATGATTCTCATACTCCTTTTTTTCCTCTTACTGTTACATGGTCATGCCATAACTTTCAGGAACTCCATGACTTCTCCACTGTACATCACTCTCAGTTCTCTCTCCTGTGCTCGTTTGGTACTTGCAAATCTTCTGACTAGCAAAGTGCAAAGTTGTCCCAATGAGCAGTGGTGTCTTTTTATTTTTCTGATGTTCTCTCACTTCTGTTTTATGGAAAGGTTCTTCTCTTTGGCCCTTTTCATATGTTCCTGAATTTGCTCAGTTGCATGTCAACCAAGGCAGATGTTCTGGTTTCATCCAACAAAACTGAGGTATTTTCATTTTCTTTTCCAGATGTCTTTGGACATCAGAACTTGTTAAAATCCCTGATGAATTTTGGCATTTATTATAACTTAATTCCAGTTATCACCTGAAATTTTTCTTAGTCATTTACTTACAAATACATTTAGACACCTCTCTGCATCATTACTGGATTTCAAGCTTTCACATCTCTATATTAAGGTGAAAATAATGTTTGAATGGAAATCTCATATATAGATATTACGAAGATTGCAAAAGTTAATGTTTAGAACTCTGATTACCAAGAAACTTTACAGAGTGAAAAACAAACCCATGTATACAATACCTAAAATAGCAGCACTGGAGATTATTTTAAAATGTGCACAACGTCTCTCCATACAGGATAGAACTATATTGAACAGTAATTTTTTAATAAAGATGAGTGACAAATTTTCCTCCACAATGTACTTGAATAATGCTTAATATTTTTTATGAGTTTGTCAGTACTTTAGTGAGTTTTTTTTCATAGTTTTCTCAGTAGAAAATTAGTTAGGGCAGTAACATAAGCTTAAGGAGATCTAGATTCTGTTCCCTTTTCTAAGGGAATTTGCACCAATAACACCACAGAAAATATGCCTAAACATTTAGCCTGCAAGATACTGTGACAGGCAAGTTCCTCCTCATCAAGATTTTCAACTTTTCATTAAATTCTCTTAATCTTTTTAATGGATATTTGACTGACTGATTGTTTTTAAAAGTAGAACAGCATCAACAGTTAAAATTAGGTCATTTTCTTCCAGGATACCTGATAATTTGGTGAATTAACTTTTTATAGGCAGTATTTATTGTATTCAGGTGCAGTTGGTCCTGCCTTAGGTTGAGAACATGGAAAGAAGATCTCTCTTTCCACCCCTTTTAGACAAGTGTTCATTTCCCCTCATGGCAAAGGTACAACCAAATCACCTGTAAAACTATTCACTTACTGGACTGTGGTGAAATGGCTGAGGAAATCGCGGCTGTTCAGTCTGGAGAAGAGAAAGTTTTATGGAGGTTTCACAGGAGCGTTCTAGTGTCTGAAGGGGGATAGAGGGAAGCCTTACAGGGAAGAGAGGGACTCTTCCTGAGAAACCGTATGGACAGGACAAAGACTAATGGGTACAAACTGAAAGAGGGCAAATTTTGGTTAGATATTAGGAAGAAATTCTATACTGTGAGGGTGGTGAGATACCAAAACAGGTTGTCCAGGGACACTGTGGATGTCACAGCCCTGGCAGTGTTCAAGGCCAGGTTGGATAAGGCCTTAAGCAACCTGTTCTAGTGGGAAGTGTCCCTGCCCCCTGGCAGTGGGGGTTGGGACTAGATGTTCTTTAGGGTCCATTTCAACCCACTATCATTCTATGAGTCTATGAAAAATGATGACTTATTTATGAACAAAACCAATAATTTTCATTGCTTTTCTTACAACTTTCTAGAAAATAAATACTTCACTTTCAAGTGAAATATTTCTCTATACAGGAAATAAATTCTTACCTGACAACATTTCCAATCTTTATATTTTTCATTTTCAGCATCAACTTTCACTTACTGAAAAACTGAATATTTCTGCTTCCCTGCCCCTAATTACAGTAGAGGAAGATTTAAAAATAAAATTAAAAAAACAAAAATTAAAGAAAGAAATCCTAACAGATGGATGCTAGAGCTTGATGCAGGTAAATGTGTCATAAATTGGTACTAGTGAATGTGATTGACTATGAACATGAACTGCCAAGGGGTTGTTTATCTGTTGATACCCACCTACTAAGATTGTCTGACACTCCGAAAGACATATCAGTTAAATGTATCATTGTATTGTAGATAATACATAAGATGAGAATACATGATCTAATGGTCTCTTTGCCCTTATTATATGTAGTTATATGTAACTGAGAAGTTTATTAGTCAGAATTGAGATATTTGTTCTTAAACAGCTGTCTAAAATATTTCCATAGAAATGAGTTGTGAGGTTATTTGAATTATTGTCAGCCAGGAACAGTCTCACTCAGGTGGGTTGTGGTGTGACTCCTATCCATTGAAACCAAAGAGTTCAACTGAAAACTCTTTTAAGAATTTTAAATCTCATACCATGTTTTCAACCCAGACTATTGGAAGAAAAGAGGAACTGGTTCCAGTTCAAAGGTTCTCTGTGCCAAAGGCTATTTCTAAATAGTCTCAGATTCAGTACACCAGTCTCAGAATACCCAGAAGTCTTCTTCACACCACCTCAGTGTCAAATAATGTCTCTGTTGCTGATTTGAAGCATTTAAGTAAGCCATAATTAGATAATATATGATGTGGGGTTTTATAATCAATTATCTTTTCATACCATAATCCAATTATAGTGCTGTTTATCCAGCTGTTTTCTCCAAACAGAACTTGATCTTCTGAAGGGTTTTAACCTCTTGGAAAAATATGAGAATTTAGTTGTTGTTTAAATTTTAAATATAGAATAGAATAGAAGCTCTTAGGTGTTTCTATCTGTAGCAGGATAGTTTAGCATTTCCTATATAATACAGGGTAATTTAGAAATGCAGCAAGTCTAACACAGGAATGTTGATATGTAGAAGAGAGAAGTATCATTGTTTAATGTTTTGATTGTTCAGTTTTATTATTTTCATTTTGCAAACTTCTAGTTACTAGATTTTCGGCACAAATATTTATTTATATATTTAGGCATTTGTGTTTACTTTCTTAATAGCAACGTTAACTTGGAGTTTCTCAATATTATCAGTGTTCTAGTGTCACTCAAATTCTTGAATATTTAGTCTTAATCTTTATAACTGTGAGCATCTCTCATATACTCAACTGTCTACATTCAGAACACTCAACACCAGTGCTCACCGGAGGTGAGAAATTCACAGACAATTTTTTTTTCTATTAACATTAGATCATAATTAGATCATATTTACATTGCATTGAAATATTATATCTATTTCTTCTCAGGTTTTTTGTACTTGAAATTAAAAGCCTAGGTGAGCTAAATGTTTTAAATCTCTGACTTCTGGCTGCAGTACAGTTACCTATTGCAACTTATTATGAGAACTTGCAGAATTTTTCACAGAAGAATGTGTCTCCCAAACGGCATAATAGTTTTGTTCTATTTAGTCAGTATATGTGTACATGCAAAAAAACTCCATTTAGTTTAACATGAACACAGTTTATCTTCCTATGAAAATTAGTCAACCTCAGTTGGTATAATCATAGGAACCATCTCTGAAACTTCAAGAAAAATAACTGGTTTATTTTCCTTTCCAGGCCTTTACACCATGCAGTCATGCCTTCTGATTATTTCAAAGGGAAGAGTTGAAGTGAAAGTGGGCCTATTTCTACACATATATATTCAGTCATTTCAGCAGAGAGTTGACATCCTTTTAAAAGTGACATGTATATACACAGAAGGTGAATAGAATTTGTATGTTGAGATAATTTTCACTACTATAAACTCAAATGCTTAGTTAAGAAACATACACTGAGAGTACTAAGTGATCTACCATTCTACTGTCACTAAAATGTCAGCATCATCAAGGTGATTTTCCAGGTGGCCTGTACATACTCTCAATGTGGTTTTCTGTTATTCTAAACAACTTCTTTCATCCTACCAGTTGTCATTTACAGGTCTGAATTTTCCCTGGAGACATTGTTCCCTTCTTCCAATAATGGGCAGTTCTCAGACCTCTTCCTTTTCTAAGTAGTTTCAAAGAAGTGCTACACACCATCCTCAAGGACCAAAAGCTGAACTCTGCCTGGCTTGCAGAAGAGCATCTACAGCACTGCCATTTCCTCTGGAATGATGGCTTGGTGCTGGATCAGTTTCCCCCTTGCTTTCCCCTTCAGCAGAGGTTGGCAGCACCTGCACAGAGCCAGATGGGAGTGCTTGAAAGGAACCACCGTGGGTGCATCTCCAGCTTTGCTATATCCACATTTATGACTCTCTGTCTCCTGAGTGCAGTCACTTGAGTGAGCAGCTGAGCAAGAGGGGGAAAGTATAACGCTACTCAGGCAAGTGGCAAACATGCACGATACCAGCAGAAAAACTGCGTGTGTGTAATCTTCCAGATCCTATGACTACGCTCCAGTAATCCACAAGACCATCCTTTCTTGATTTAATTGTTTTTTTATTAAAACTTTCGGTTCTCTTAAATTACCAAGGAATAAAAACACCATAAATTTCAGTATGGTAATCTGTGCAGAGCAATCCCCATGAAAATCTTTCAGGTCAGGTCTAAAAAATCACCTAAATATTTCAGAGGTTATTTCAACCTTTCTACAGTTAATCAGTCCTTGGCTTCTTCATCTGGTGTGCTATCAAGGATATCTGATATTGCCAGTGGGTCAATGATGTTTGCAGTGATGATACTTGTCCAGGGGGATCTGGACAGATGCCAGACACTCGCCCTATACAGCTTTCTCCATTGTTACGAAGTACTAACAACTCATTCCCTGTTGACCTTGGCTGATTTCAAACTAGTAATGTAACAGTGCATTATGCCTAGTTCAGCCTACAATACAGCAACTTCCTTAAATAAACCAACATCTGATTTGCTGGCTTTTAATAAATAACAGGTATAAATGGTTACTATAAATAATAACACTGATTATCCTGTGTAATCAAACTCTTCACCTGCTGTGAGACGCACCACATTTATGCAGATCAGCTGTAGGCTTTTCATCCATGAAATTATAGAATGTATAATGTGATGGGCCATGATATATTTAGTGTACTGTAATTGCTTATTTATAAAAGAGTTATCAACAGCCCACTTTAAATAAATTCAGAAATCACCATAGGGCATTTCAAAATGAATATTTTATATGACATTTCTAAAAGATTAGGAGGGTTTCTTTGAACAGTAAAATTAATGGCTGTTTTTCTGTTTAACGTCATCCTGTGTAGATTCAGGATAATGACATATAAACTGTAATTATTGTATTCGTGTTTTAATTAGGAATATAATAATCCACCTCTCTCATGCTTCAGTTTTCTAAAATTGGGGGGGGAGGGGGGCGGAGATTGAAATTTCAAACGGTGTATTTACTAATAGAATGGTTACAAGAAAATATATGAATTAAGCAGTAGGATACATACTTGCAGCTCACTACTAACAGAAGATATTCTGGAGGGTCATCTTGCCTATTGCATTTTGAGACTCACTGGTTGATTTTCATCCCTTTCTGTAAGTAAGATCTAATGACAACTGAGGGTACCAGCCTTGCCTACCTCCTTGCACACGTCACCAACCTTCAATATCTACATAAAAATAAGCAAGCTTCCTCCTACAGGCAGCAATGTTATTCTTGGAAAAGGTAGGAATGAAAGGGGAGGGAAAAAAACACTCTAAACCAGAAATCTAAAACTACTGATGAGAAGTTAGGCTTCTATTCACTTTGTCAGAGTGAGAGATTAATAGGTAGATGGGAAAGCAATTTCATACTTTTAGTGACTGTCAACACTTATTCCAAATCTTCCCGAGTAGTGCTATTAATAAACATGTTGATCCATGGAACAATATATCAAAATCACCCTTCAGGGCCATCATTTTGTTTTTACCTGCCTCTGTGTTTATGTAATTTACAAATAAGGCTTGAAGAAAAATGCCCAGAGCCTGTAACTGCTCTGTTTACTTTACCTGCAGTAAAAAATTAAACTGATAATGTGTTCAGCTAAAGCATCTTCAGCTGAATCATAGTGTAATGTAAAAGTTTGTGTGTATGAAACTAACCTTGATATTTCATAACAAAGGCTGAAAAAATAATGAAACCTGATACCTTATAACTTTCACAGCTTTATCTTCTAGTAGGTAACTGGTGCGTCAATAAATTTTTCCACAGATAGGTGTTTATTCAGTATCTTGCGGTTGTGGATTCTCTGGTGACTCAGAAGGGATTAGCTCATGCAGCAGCATTTCCCTTAGAAGCGTCATCACAGGACCTCTCATGTCTGCTAAGTCACATATTTCAATGAAAGTGAGAGATATCACTGACAGTAAGATCCAGGTTGGTTGAAACTGGTAGATTTGGCTGAAACTGAAGATAGAAAGTTTCTGTGGGGAAGAAAGAGACAGATAGTAACCACAAAACAAACAAACAAACAAAAACAAAACAGAAAAAACACATATTCTTCAGCTAAAATATGGCTTTTCGCTAACGTTGGCATTCTGAACCAAGTTGTACAAAGGGAAGAAATGGTAAGTTATCTTAAATTTCTCAAACAAGTTCCAACTGATGCTTGAATCAAAAGCCAGGTAAAGGCATAAAGTGATTTCTGTTTTACCAAAACTGATTCATGTGTCTAATCTATTTTTATTCAAGTGATCTTTTCACATATGCTTTTCCATGCCAGTGCTTGCATGCTGTCCATGTGATTTCATTAATGCATGTAAAACATATTTGTATCCCTTCTAACACTAAATGGAATCATACCTTTACAGGCAAGGAAAAACAGCCAAGATGAACAGGTGCCAGAAAGAAAACTATTGATGTGTCTTGAAGCAATTTCCCATTGCTTCTGGCTTTAGAGTGCAGAGAAATCTGCAGTCACTAGACCATCATGAGTGATATATGTTTTCACAGTGAACTGGATCAAATATATTTTGCTCAGATGTTTCTGTAATTGTGTTTCATTGGGGAAATTTACTTTTTGGTGTCCCACAAACAAGTATTTCCATTTTTGCAGTGGTCTGTATCATAAAACATAAAGACACCTGGTGCAAAAACAGCTAGAGATAATTTCTTAGAATTCTGTGTGTATGTACTTCTGTAACCATACTCCTTTGTTTCTGCAATTGAGTTTCCAGCTTTTCTTCCAGGGAGAAAGACAAACGATTTGCAGGCTAATGGAAAGTTTTGATTAAGTTATGTTAAAGAGAGGGAAATGTGCATTTTAATCCATTATTTTTGAGGATTATTTATTTCTTGTTTATTTCATATTAAGAATAGAAAGTCAGCTCAAACCTCAGTATGGACAGCACCTTCATCCTGATGCACGTCTTAAGTTTGTTAAAAAGTCTTAAGTGTGTGGCGTAAGGAGTGTCTGCATGATGAGATGTCTTTCTAAAAGGCACCAGCAATACTACTGTGAGGAAAATGCTTTCAGCTATGGATGGCATCTTTAGCTCTCAGTATGATATCTCACAGAATAATCATCTTCCAAATCTTGTCTTAGTAGTGACAGAAAACCTAGTCAGTTTTTTCCTTCAAAACATTTTTTTTGGTTCAAAATATGTGGACCTCTGAACATTAAGGCAAGGAGAGTTCAGCAACCCAATACTAAATAAGTGATATTTTAAAGTGGGCTGAAGAAAATAAAGCGGGAAAGTCAGGTTTTATCCCCTCTTTGATCAACAGGAAACACACTGTTCTTCATGCAGTTCTAATTGCAGTCAATTTGGTGGCTTATTTGTGGTCTTAAATACAAAGTAGAAAGGTCCAAAATAATAAAACCACACTTTCAGTGCACAATAAAACCACATTATTGCTGTGACAAACTGCAAAGAAAAGTTAGAAAAGGCACGGAGCCAGAGTTATCCTGCAAACATCAGAACAGTGATACCTTATATCTAGAAGTATTCACCCTTGCCCTAGCAACTGAAATAGAGGAAACACACACTAAGGTTAGAAAAAATTAGAATTTTTAGCATATCCATAACTGATAAAATAATTGTTGATTGGTTTTGATAGTTTTCAAATCTTTTCTTTTTAAATGAATAATCCTAATACCACTCTGGCAGCCCTGGTCTTAATCTTGTAAATCTTATTAAACTCTCTGAATCAGTACTCACAGGCTAAATTTTATCACACTTAATTTTAAATGTTAGAATCTCTGATTCCCCCTAGTGAATCTGTTTTCCAGTACTGTCACTCCACTGACTCCAAAGGAATGACTTATTATTTACAGTGGTGTAGATGATGAAAAAAAAAATCATGCCTTAATACAGTGGAGGGTGCTACATAAAGGTTAAATGGACTATAAGGAAATTTATACTCTAAGAGACCATGGAAACAACTGACCAACGGAGAAGTAAAATGAGGAAAAGTTAATAGATATACAATAGTGAGAAGAACAGCACAAAGAATAGAGGAGGGACATGAGAAGGAAAGCAATCAGAAATGTTGTTGACTTGTAATTGTTTTTAAAAGGATGATGAAGTGCAGAAGGTGAGAAAAAGCATTTGGTTTTAGGATCTGTCTCTTCTTTACTGCCATCTTGGGGGTGACTTTTATTCTGGTTTTTTAGTTCTTGTAAATCATCACGAACAGTGTTCAGGCTCCACCATGCTGCTTGCCAAGAGGGTGTACAGTCAACAACTCCTAAGTTAGAAGTCTGAAGCAGAAGACAGAAGTATTTTTCTGGAATGCGTTATCCAGGCACTCCCTGCCACTTCACAACTGCCCCTTTGCTGGCATTGCCCCACTGACTGGTCACTCTCCGCTGTGGTGTAAAAGTTGCTGTACAGCTCCTCTCCATCAATGCCACAGCTAAATCTTCACCTCTTAAACTGCCACTAATCAAGGTCATCCCTCCTAGGATGCAGTTTAAGTATCTACCTTGTACTTCAGTAAGGCTTTTGACACTGTCTCCCAGGGGTCTTCGCAGAGATGCTGTATGGTCTGGAAGAGACAGTGAGGTGGATTGAAAAGTGACTGAAAGGCCGGGCCCAGACGGTGGTGATACTCCAGAGGCATGAAGCCTAGTTGGAGTCCAGTGACTAGTGGTGTACATTAGGGGTCAATACTGGGTCCAATCCTGTTTAACACATTCATTAATGATCTGAATGATTGGACAGAAAGTTTCCTGATTACACCAGACTGAGGACTGGCTGATACACCAGAGGGTTATGCTGCTGTCCAGAAGAATCCTGACAGGCTGAAGAAACAGGCTGACAGGAACCTCATGAAGTTTGTATCTGGGAAAGAAAAATCCCATGTACCAGTACATGCTGGGGACTCTCCAGAAGGAAAGCAGCTCTGTGGAGAAGGACCCAAGGGTCCTGGTGGACATGAACATGAGTCAGCAGTGTGTCCCTGTCACAAAGCAGGCTGAGCTGCATTAGGGGATGTACTGCTAGACATTTGAGGAAGGTGATCCTTTCCTCTAATCAGCACTGGCAAGGCACATCTGGAGTGCTGTGGTCAGTTCTGGGCTCCTCAGAACAATAGGGGCGTAGACATATTGAGGAAGATCCAGTAAAGGGACACAAAAATGATTGTAGGCTCTCATAAAAGAGGAGTCTGCAAGCTGGGACTGTTCAGCCTGGAGAAGGGCAGGTTCAGGGGATCTCATTAGTGTGTATAAATATCTAAAGTGGGGGTGTAAAGAAGATAGAGCCAGGCTCTTTTCAGTGGCACCCAGTGACAGGACCAGAGGGATGGGCAAGAACTGAAAGACAGAAAGTCCTCTCAGAATATCAGGAAGTATTTTTTTTACTGTGAGGTTAACTAAGCCCTGGCACAGGTTGCCCAGAGAGGTTGTAGAGACTCCTTCTTTGTCAACATTCAAAAGCCACCTGTACATAGTTCTGAGCAATCATCTCTAAGGGACTCTACTTGAGCAGGGGGTTTGGACCAGATGACTTTCAGAGATCTGTTCCATCCTCAACTATTCTGTGATTCTGTGATCCCAGAGACAATTTCAGTAGTGACTCAATAAAATATTTTTGCATCTTTGAAGGGAAACGTATGCACTAAGTTCACACATTTAAAAAATATTCCTTGAAAGACCCTATTTTTTTGGCACTGATTTCCTAGTCACCCATCTCAGAAAGGATTAATGCAACATTTGCTATGAAACATATACTTTTCTAAAAAAAATATTCACTTGCCAAGTAATATGACATTACTATGTCTGAGAAAACAAATTAATCTATCCCACACTTACTCTCTTCTCACTAAAATTCTCCTTTCTGCCAAGGAAATTTAACTCTGTGCTGAAGAAAGCACAAAAGCCATGTACCATTTTTTTCTACTCCTTTTCCCAGATTGTATATTAGTCATAATTGTGCACTGCTTTTTGCATAGTCTTCTGCCATACATCACCCTATGTGTATGTCTGTGCTTTCTGGAGCTGATCAGACACAGGAAATACACTCAATTTCCTTTTTATTGTATTGACAGAAAATCAGCTTGTTGTTGCCAACTTTAGCAACATCTTCGTAACTCTCAGAATGCTTGAAAACTTAAGTGTCTCTGTAGCAAACATTAATGTATCCAGTCAATTATGCTACATACACTACAAAGCAGTAATATTGCATTCTGCTATAATGATTTGAAAATAAAAAAGGGAAATCAAACAAGTGGTTTGCAGAAATGATAATGAATAAAATCAACTGAATACTCTGAGGAGCATTTTTTGAGTGCTATAAGTACTTTCCCACCCCCTTTTTCTTCTTCATATACATGTGACTTATTTGTAAGAAATGCAGGCAGTCTTCCTAGACTGTTAAAGACACCATCAATCATTGTCGTGCTTGGTAATGCTTCAATTACTCTGGAAAAATACCATCATTTTCATTGCTACAATCTGATGCATGGAAAATCCCACCCACTCCCTCCCCAAACAGTGATGTTTGCATATGAGAAACGTAGGCAGTGTTGGCAGGACGATGAACCATTAATAAACCTTTCTCTGTGCCTCTCAAGGAAGTGTACTGTATGACAGCCAAGATCTTTGTAAGATTAGCTTAATGCTTTGTCACTTATAGTTTTCTGCCTTGTATTTTTTTTTCTCTAACAGCTTTTGTACATTGCATATTATACTTGACACTACAGTATCTTTGTAGCTATTCCACTATAAGTTGCATAAGGCATGAGTAGTGGAGCCATTTGGTAAGACATGGGGCTGAAACTGGACATTGGCCTATATGCAAATTATTTTCAGCATATTATTGCCAAGGATTGTCAGAACTCACAACACTACTGAGGATTTCATGTTATGCAGAGTCATACATAAGAGGAGAATATAGAGCATTTTGGTAAAAAGGAAAAAAAACAAATATTTCTTGCAAGGAAAAATGACACCAACAGATCTTTCAGTCTTTTAAAAAACATAGAATAGAGAATTGAAAGGGAAGGGGAATGGCTGAGGGGGAAAGGAGAAGGAATAGGGGGAAAGGAAAGAGAGGGAGAGAAAGAGTAAGGGGGAAAGAAAGTATAAAGTATAGCAGTACGTAGCAACTTGGTGAGACATATTAGTAGAAGACAGCCAGAAGGCAGTTGTGGATGTTACAGAGCTATGTTCTGTATGTTCCATCTTTAAATATTCTTTTTTTGCAGGCTGCCTAGTTTCATGCTGTTTTTATCTTCTGTTTGTATGTTCAGTACTTCCCTCTATTAGATCTTGCTTTTAGGCAAGTCTTAAGACCTCTGCAGCCATAATCTTTGTATATTAGTGCAGCATGTAATTGAATATGGTTTTGTTTCTCAGTGAGAACCTGAGAAACCCAATATATCATCTGATATTTTCAGATGTTAGTCTGAATCTTTAGTATCTTTCTGTGACCCCATGTGACCCCAGAACAGACAAATTGCTCTATTTCCTCTTGCTGTGACTAACAAACACCATGTTTTCTATCAGCAGGTCTATGCAATTAACTTACTGCAGCCCCCTATGGTTTCCTGGAACTGTAGACTCTCTTCTCCCACTTTTCCACAGCATGTACATCATAGCACTCTACAACAGCATAACTCCATACACTACAATTCCTTTAACTCTGCTACTTTGAAGGCTTCACAGGCATCAAGAAAGGGGAGTGGAAAGTGTATCACATATAAGTTAGATAAAAGCAGTATGTTGAGAATCATAGTCTCCAATTATCAGAGAATAAATAATCAGAGAAATCAAAGACTATGATGCAATTACTTCAAATATGTTTTAGAAGAGCACCTTATTTTGAACAAATGCTAAAATCAATTGCAAAATCTCTCTCATTTTCTCCCCTTGCTGTCTTTATCTCTTTGTAAAATGCTTACCTCTATTCTGACACTTTCACACTGGTACAGACACAGTCTGGTTCTCTTTTATACCTCCTGTTTGAATTAAGGAATAATAACCACCTTGATTACTTTATGCATGTTGTTCTTCATCTCCTTTGGACTTTAAAAAAATTAAAAATAAGACAGAACATAACTGTTGCTACCTGAAAAGCATGAGGCTTCACTCTCATGATTATTTGAATAGCCACCTTAGAGTCAAATTGTGAATATCTCAACAAAGGCAATAGAAGAGATTATTGCTGTAGATGTAATAGGATGCTTCATATAAGATTTCTCAGTTAATTTTACACAGATATTATAGGTATATTTGTATGCAAAATTCAGTACTACATCTTTCTATTTAAAGCATTGTATCATATGCAAATATAATCATGGAAAGTAAAATCCCAAATCCATTTATTAATAGAAGTAATCCATCAATTCATATGGTTTTATATGCTACTGAATGTTGTGCAAGTTGTCTTTGACTCATCTGTATCTAAATCAGCCAAAGTGATTCAGTAAATATAAACAGCCTAGATAAATCTAAATTCAAATTCAATTTTTAAAGGAGGTTTTTTTACTGAATCATATATTTTCACTTGACCAGATTCATGGCAGAATGCATTAGCTTGTTACTTCCTGAATATTCTCTATTGAAAACAACAGGAATATTCAGAGAGAAGAGTCTTTTTCTTCATTTGCAAGGCTGGCCACTAGTCACTCCCCAAAAGAATTGCTTTGTGTCATGTGCTGATGAGACCCAAGCTTTAAAACACCATTTATTTTTGGAAGAAGCTCCAGTCAAATACATGATACCTATTCATTACCAAGACTGCCAGATGAGCATCACTATTACTACTTTCCTTTTCAGTTTTTCCCTCAACAGTAAAACCACACATTTATCTATGAGGTTTTTGCAGCTTTCTAGAGCTTTGCCTATAATCAGTATATTAAAAACAGGCAAACAGGGAGCAGCACAGCAGTATTTATGATTATTTTTTTTTCTTCTGGAGATGCACACACTGCACAAGACTAAAAAGAACACAGATAAGGAACTTGACAGATTGTTCATTTCTGCTGTTTTTTAGTAAGATGAGGCAGTGATGGTGCCAATATGCTGTCATTTTGTTTAAATGCAAGAAGGAAATAGAGGGAATTTGTTTCAGTATTTAAATCATTGCAAATCGAGTTAGCCTAAGTAAAGGCATTTTACAGAAAAGGTTTCATGGTTGTTATTGTCATTTGGGCATGACAAAACAGTGTAATGATTTCATGTTCAAGTTTTTATAGGCTTCCCTTAGGGTGCAGACAATATATTTAAAAGTCACAGCTAGTCTTGCTGACAAAACTTGAATGGCTCCTTATCCCAATTTGCATCTCCACACTGCAAAGAGAGAGACAGGAGTGGAAACCAAATGTTTAGTTGCAGATATTCATTGCACTCTAATAACATTTCAGTTAATTAAATAAGTACTAAACATTCCAGTCCCAAATCTCTTTTATAAACAAGTTCTACCACAGACTGGCAGCTCCAAGAAGCTGGCTACAGCTCATCAATTAGAACTCCTTCAGTCCAAGCACAGTTCTAGAATAAGTGGCAAACTGTGATTTCTACACACCTCAACATGTCCAACGGCTAAAAGCCACACTGCTCCAAAATGCAGCAAACCATTCCAACAGCTCTACCCTTTTCCCACACCTCTGTGCAGTGCTTGTAAGTAAGATTCTAAGTATACATACATATACATACTTAGATATGCCAGTTAGTGGTGTCCAGGCTTAGATGTTGGAGGTACCGTAGCATGCAGCGTGGTGTGAAAATAATGGCTGCATTAGTCACACACAGGGAGTCACAAATGAGTTACGCAGGACCTCAAACCCAGCACCAGGCTTACTAACTTGGGCAGAGTACCATGCTTAAGCTGCTGGCCTGCCTGCAGCACTGGGGCTAGCCTGTCTCACAACTCTACCAGCAGTGAGCAAGTTCAGTTGTGTGGCATGGACATGCATGTGGGGTAGAAACTCTCTTGTAAAGAAAACTGCTTTACACACAAAAGAAATATACACAATTTTCATCCAAACACAAGCACCCTCACTTCAGCTCAGTCAGACATATCATCTTACAGTGGCACATGGCAACATTTGAACAGGGAAATGAACTGACAACATCCGGTGTTAAACATATAGGATATAAGAGATTGAAACAAACGGCCATTAATTTCAGCTGAGTTTTAGTCATATCTTACACAGACTGTTCATAACAGAAAATCTCACAGGTGTTTTCCAGGGAAATACAAGGACTTAAAAAACAATTAAAGGAACAGACCAAATAACACCTGTCTAATGGTGACCAGAGATTTGGATTATTAGATATGAATGGTACCGAATAAATTACACTTATTGCATAGTCCATAAGCTTACCAGACAAGGTTAGTAATTACGTAGGAGAGCATTTGGCACAGAAATGATAGTTGAAAACAATAAATGTAACTGAAAACACATAATTTTCATAACATTTCTTTCTCTCATCCTTCTTAAGACATTATTTTAATCTTTGCCTATGTTTGAATTTTTACATTGTTGCCATAATAAACCGGATAAACTCTTCCCGTTCTAAGTGATATTTTGGTATATAAAAAAATAATAATACAACAGTTCTCTACCATTCTCTCTCTTTTTTTTTTTTAATTCTCCTGAAATAGACCCCTTTAAAAATATTTGTATTCTTACAATCCTTTGATCAGAACTATCAAGAATGAAACTTTTTAAATGCTGAGAATTTCTATCAGTTTTTCAGGAACAAATTGAATACAGTGCACTAGTTTTACATGCCCAGGGGGCAGACTGTACTAGCAGCCAAAAATATGATGGTCAGTGTGACCTGTGAAATTAAGTGGGATTTAGTCCAATGCCTAGTGGAAACACATTTTCTTGCAAATCTTTTCATATTATTACCTGAAATGGACACTGTTTCTGGTAGCATGAATTGAAATGTCCAAGCTCTAAGTAGGAACAATGTGCTACCACCTAAAAGTATGTTCAACATCATCTTTGTTTTGCTGGTGGGGAGGAAGAGTGAAGAACATAAAATAAGTGGCATCTGTGCAAAGAAATAGGACAACAGAGTCTTCAGGTCAGTCAGATCACCAGTCTTACAGGAAAAAAAGAGGTGATTTTAAAGAAATTGCATCTAAGTCAAAGCATCCTCTATTGAGATCTAAGTATGTTTGCAATATGGAAGCATATTGTGCATTAAAATGTGGAGTTTAGACTTTAATAAACAATATGTACAGCTGCGCATGTAAAAGATACGCATCCAAACCATAACTTTCTCCAATTTTAAAACCAGAACTCCTCTAAATTCTGTCTTGTATCATACTGTTCACTCAGACCTCTTATCTATATGTTATGGGTTTGACCTTGGCAAAATGCCAAACTCCCCAA
>VXBX01005210.1:899033-917022 GCA_013400415.1 Scytalopus superciliaris | reverse complement strand
GCTAAATTTGGTTTCAGGCCTAACTAAACTAAGGCCTTAATCTAAGTTTTGGGGGTTTATCCAACCCATCACATTACAACAGCATATAAAGTGACTTGGACAGAAAATGTGGAAATCAATGACCATAAGTTGTCTTAAACCAAAACCAAGGAATGCTCATGGGAAAGCCAAGTACACACAACTAACAGACATTGTCCCACATTTTCACCTCAAGATCATTATGGTTTACTTTAGAAAGAAAGAAACAGTGTTTGGGGTAACTGTAACTACATCAGATAGGACTTTTAAGATAAAGCAGTTTTAATACTATCTAAAAAATCATTAACTGAAAACCCTTCATTCTTTGACACATCAGAAACACACTCATGACCATTGCTGGGGTGTTCAGCCCCTCCTAGGCTAGGTGACAATGATTATTTTTTGGGGTTTTGTTTAAGGTCATAACACAGTCTTAGCTTTTTGAATTAATGGAAACTGCAAATGACTTGGACTTCAATAATATTAAAAAGGAAAGGTCAAAGTTTTCTTACCAGGGAGAACTTGGCAGAATTATTGAGGAACACTCCTGCACAGTCAGCACTATCTGGACTTCCCAGAATAATTCCCAGTCTCAGAATGTGTGCTTCTTAATCCAAATCTTCTCTGTGTAAGTCTGAACTGTTCACAGACAAACAAAAGAAGTCAGACAAAATGGAATACAAGAATGCAAATGCCATGTAATTTTCCAAAAATACTAAGTGTGCATCTCTGGTTGATTGAGAATAGTCTCCTGTGTTGATAGCCAAATGCAGCTGGCACATTGTCTGTCTTCGATGAGAACAGCAGTACTGAACTCATAGCACCTGTTTGGCCACACAGCACAGGGTTCTTGCTTACAGAAAACAGTCTCCTCAAACATGTCAAGAGTCACACTTATGGCAGATGTCATGTAGACTACTCTGAGCTGCAAGTCAAATGAGCAACAAATACACCCTTCATCTGGCATGGTCAGCATTGGCAGCTGTACATCAGCTGGAGGAGACTTGCCAAAGGGCCTCTGTCTTGTTCTCTTACCTTGCATTGCTTGCCTGTCTGTCAGTGGGGGCTGTGCCTTTAAACACCTTTAATCATTTCTGCCTAGCAGCACTAAAGAAAAGCCTCAGCTATTTTGCTGTGATCTTGTCAACGTTATAGATATAAGAATTCTGAACTGGGGCACCCAACTACTGATTAACCAAGCACTTCACTTTCAGCAAGGGCCATCCTTCTACGGATAGTATGATGGATGTGAAGAGACTGTCTCTTCCATTCTCTAAATCAACCACAGAATTCATTTACTGCTTTACCTTAATTGAAATGAAAATGTTATTTTTTGTCTTTGAGTCACCACTTCTTCCAAATCCTCTGTAGATATTGGTGGCTTGAAAGCGAGACTGAAGAAAATGGTCCAGGATAAGTGTTAAAAAGACAACACCTAGTAAAATCATAGACATTCAGTTGTGTTGGCATATTGGTATGTCAGTATTTTTCCACATAGCCTACTGTTTTCCAACAGCTTCCATACATAACTTTTAAATACTTGCCTTGGCAGCTGTAAATAACTACAACATACTACAAAGAAACTTCCTACCTTAAATACATCACCAAATATTTATATGTTCAGTAAACAATAAAGAAATCTTGGTACTGCCTGATGATTCATTTTGTAAATGCACTCCTTTGTAAACCACATTTAGAAAAATGTGATTTTTTTTTTAGACTGTTGAGTCTAATGCAGCTTATATAATAAGAACATTAAATAGTAAAAACTAAGTCATTTAAAATAATCCATTGTGTTATGAAATATGATTTGCTTTAGTATGCAAAAATCATATTCATTGAATGGAGTTTTAAATAGGCTACATTCTATTGTATTTTACCTTCAGGGACCCTGGGAGTTTATTCTTTCTAATGAGCTGTGTACTATTCACTTAGAAGCTTCATTTTTATTATTATGTATATAGAAAATTTTTTTCTGCTTTAGAAATTGCATTTTTTAAACAAATTCATTCTTTTCCTAGACATTGTGTTAACTTCATGGGATAATATGTGAAATACTCACAGTTTTTCTAACAGTTTAAAAATTATATATATTTTCAAGCAGACTATTTACATTAGTGATATCCTCCACTAGAATAAGATAGTTCTTCTGACTCCTTTTTTTGTTCCTATCTGAGTAGCTTATTTAATGACACTAAAGGAAAAGAAAACCCCATTAACAATAATGAATCCTTGTTTAGGCAGGTTGGAATGCGGAAAAAAAAAAGAAAAAGTGGGTGGAGGAAATAATCTTAGGTATCTTTTCAAAAGGTAAAATGATGACATTGAAGCCTTGCAAGCCACTTGCAGAATGAAACTAAGATACCTTAAACTATTTTTCTAGACTGAGTTTATTTAGGATTTCATGGGTGGGAAATGGTTTGGTAACCTTTGGTAGGCTTTAGCTCACATCTTATCTATACAAAACTCTGTGTGGCAATATTTGTCAGAATGCAAGACTGAGGTGTACTGAAAGACAGGGATTAGATATATTTGGAGCCACCTTCACAGTTATCTTGCAATGGTAAAGTCCATCACAGTTTGGACATATATAGCTCAGATATACACAGTATATACACAGTTAAGGTACATACAAGTATCAAATCCTCTTCCACCACACATAACCCTCAGATCATTATCTTTTGCTTATTCTTTGCTATCAAGTTCATCATAGACGACTTACATTGCAGCATTTTTGTCTCTTCTGCCACAAAACCTAGGATGTATGAATTAAATGACTCCCTGCTGTCAGCAGACTCAGACAGTGGTCACCGTTTTGTCCAATAGCATATACTGAAGCCTTGGACCTGCTTGCAACATTGTGGATTGAAACATCTACATGGCTTGAAAAATCATCCGGAGAACATAATGGAAGAATACTCAGTCTGGGGGTACTAAGTACAAAACCACCACCACTTGCTTAAAAATTCCATGGGCCACAGATGGCTTAAGGCAAGAAGAACATACAACAGAACGATCATTATCTGTTTACCCTGAGCTTACACTGAGGCAGTTGTTCTGGATGGGCTTTTATTCAGACTCAGTACTCACAGTATCTCAGTTCTCACATTATGGTTACTTTAAAAAAAAAAAAAAAAAAAGGAAAAATAAAAAAACACATGAAATTCTGACTGACACTAATGTTTCACTGTTTGAAGCTAATGAAGAGCAAATGCACAGCATTTGGGAATCTTCTCAAACATGATTGTTAAATCAGAAATTAGGAACAGACTAATCTGTGGAAGTGTGAATTCCTCCGTACTCCTGCTAAATGCTCATTGCTTTCTCCTGCTGTGTTCAGTGCTCTAAAACTGGGCGTGCACACAGACTGCGCTCAGGCTGGAGCTCCTCCTCAGCTGTACAGGAGAGAAGGAGGGAAAAGTCCTTCCGATGTGAATAGCAGGAGACAAGGGAGTCCTTCCCACCGCCCTCTTTTGGTCACATCCTATAGAAAGAAAAACATGAGAGCATTGATACACGGGGATCCTGCTTAGCTCAGCAGGCTGGGCAGAAGCTTCACCCTGAAGAGTTCGGCCAGGGAGGTGGAAAGGCTGTTGGCAGGATGCAGCAGTGCAGAAGAGTGACAGCCAGGAAGTAAAGACCATAACAAAATTGTGGCAAAGGAGAGCATCTTCCTGCTTCACATGTGAGAGAGCAGAGTGGCTTTTTGGGACTGTTTCTTGGACTATGGAGTGGAAATATAAGATCTCATCTGCTCCTGTGGAGCACTGTTCCTATCCATCCCTGCTGACATGCAAGTACTCCTCTCTTGGAGTGTCTAAAACTGTTGAACACTGATATCTCCCACATACAAGCCATCATTTTTGAGCAATCATAGCATAGAACTACAAGTTAAAGAGTGATTTTTCTGTGCAAGTTCTTGTTCTTTATGACTAAAGGCAGTTCTCATTGTTGTGTAGGCTTCTTTCTTCCCTTTTTCCCCCAGTGGGCAACCAGAGCTACTGCATCTTATAGTTCTTGTTTGGACTGTTTGGCTTTTATCTTTTTTCCTAATTACTTCGCAGCTATTGTAAACAGTTCTGAGGGAACCCAGACCTTTATGAACACCACCCTATCCTCATTTCATAAATTCATCTAATTTGATTCACCTGAGTTCAAAACAAATTTGTAAATCCAAAAATAANTTAGCTATTGTTTCCCCAATGCAAAGAGAAGCACTAGGATATAAAACGCTAACTCTCATTCCCAAACCCATAAGATAACCTTCTGCTGTTGCTGCGGTTGTTGCTGCCAGCACTGTCAGCAGCTCCAGTGCTTCTATAGCAACAACTACTTCCAACTGTGCCATACATGCAAGTAATTTAGGTGCATAAGACAACAGCATTTTAGTGAGGACTGCATGTTATACACTTGAAACATAACATTTGTCACTAAACCCTGCGTGTGCCTTAAATTATAATTCTTCTGTATCCAAGCCATCTCCTCACACTTTCCTGGACAATATCAGTTTGCAAGAAAATATTAGGAGAAAAAAAGCTGCCACCCTTACACCAATATAAAGAAACAAAATGTACAGAAGTTTAGCAGCCAAAAGAGCATCCAAGCCAATTACTAACAGATAAGCGTAGATATCAAGGCAGGCTGATCATTTTAAGAAAAACTGAAGCAGCTGGAGCATTTGTCCTTTGTTCAGGAATCTGCCCTTTGTCTTGGATTATGCAGGGGCTATGTTTCTTGTCTTCAGAGTCCTAAAGACATTTCTTAAGATACCAGAGGCATAATCTAAATCTCAAAACTTTCTTGGCCAATCCACAATATTTGGTTACTGCCTCTCATCAAGACAAGAAGCATAGGCAGGTACAGAGAGAAACATATGCAAACAGAATTTTTCTCACTGCTAAAGATTACTTGAAATCATGAGAGAAACATAGGGCAGAATGGGATAATGTAGGTTTATTATGCCTTTTGACATGATAACATAATCCATTTATTTACTCACTTCAGTGCCTGGGTTTCCTGTGTAATGCATTAAATTTTGAAGAAAAGAGTGTATGTTAGAGCATAAAGCTGAGTCAAACAGTAATATTTACTGGACTTGGAACTCATCATGTACACAAACACTTCTCTTTTCTTAGTAAGGCTCTGTAAACTCCTCTAAATTGTAGCTCCTTCTACAGAGATCAATAAATGTGAAGATTTCACACAGCTTTTCCAGAGGTGCCAGCTCCTGCAGCCTTCAGTGGATATGTCACCTAATGCAGTCACCTAAAGCATAGAACTAGCAGTAGGTCCTGCTCACAAGAAATCAGTTTGAAGCAATAAGTCTAGCAAATTATAGAAATAAAGTTCAGAGTATGAGAAGGTCCCAGTTCCTGATGTCTCCAGCTTTCTTTTGTGCTCAAGTTTGCTCTCATGTTTTATGTAACCAGTACCAGCAGAGCTCACACACTTGTATTCATTTACTGTCCCAGTACAGTATTCATTATCTATGTTTTGCTCATGTTCCTGGATTCCTATTCACATTGATAACACTAATACAAAAGTGCATACAATAGGAAACCCTTCTAAATGAAAATTCAAATCTTTATGTTTCTTTATTGCTTTTCCAACAAGGCTGAAAACTCAGAGAAATATTTTAAACAGTGTGAAAATGGTATATTCATGTTTGTTTATCTTTTGTCACTTCTCATACCACTTCTAAATGTAGCATCCTATAAAAAGACATATATCTGCTTTTTCTGACAAAACATAATATCAAAATCACTTAATGCCTCACCTACCAAAAGGAAACGGGCCAAATTTTGCCTTCTGGCCAATAGAGGGCAGCTGGCTTCCTTCCCCAAATCCAACCCCCAAAGTCATCCTTGAGGGAACCACTTGTCGAGGCACCTGCAGAAAGTCCTTTAATCACCAGTTTAGATTCACAATCCCGACTTGCTCTGCTGAATCAGTTTGCAAGGAAATAAGGCACACTTCATCCTCCACAGCCTAGACCATAAGCCTAACACGAGGCAAAGATGCAGCCCCATAGCTAGAAGTTACAAAAGCACAGTCTAGGCCAGCAAGCAAAAGACGGAGACCTGGTTGTCCTCAATTTGTGAGAGGTCCATGCTGCAGTATCTGGAATGTTTTGCTGTGAACATTCCAATGCTTAGCCCTTGAAAACAGCAGGTAAAGTCAGAAACTTCCTGTATAACTTGAGTCAAGTTCAAAAGTAAATGAAACATATCTCTGCCTCAGTGGTACTATGGGGACAAAACTTGAAGATTCTTAAATTCTCATTTGGGACCTACAAATCCCATGGGCAAGCTGTGCATTGCTTCCAGGCAAGGTGGGGGAAGCAGAACTTCTTAACCCAGATATTAAAGTAGAGCTTTAACTGAGGCTGACACATGAGAGAAGTTATACATCCTGTAGACAACTGACGACAAATGCAAGATAACCACCACTGTTTGTCAACATTAGTCTTTTTGGAAAATCTAATGAAGGGGATTGTTACCTGGAGTTCTCTGCCTTGACACTGTTAACCCTTTTTGGCCTAGACTTTTCTGAAGAGTAATTATATACTGTAGAACCCATGTCACTGGAATGAAGAGACCACAGTTTGTTGGTTCACAGTTCCACCTGTATTAAAGTCTGAGGATTTTGATCAGCTCTCAAATTTCACCTGTCCCTGGCACAGCTCTGTGTCTACTTAAAACTTGTTTTCCACTGCAGCACTTCCAGGATTTGCCTCCCACTGCTGCTCACAGCTCTTGACTTCTCATCTTCTCACTAGAAGCATCTACTGGCTTAAATGCTCAGCTTCATCTTTATTTCTACCTTAAACCTGAAGGAAAATATGAAATATAATTCCTTCCTCTGGCAGGGTTCACCACTGCTTTGTGGTCCTGATCAATCATTCTTGTCACGGACTATTTATCTGTGTGCCTGAGAAAAGCACTTCTCCAGATCAAATGCCATGTCTTTTTGGACTAGTACCCTCCAAACAGGCACAAAAGCAGACAGACATGATCCTCCCAGTCCATTCTGTTGACCTGCTCCCTCACCCATTTCCCACCATGCAAGTAAAAAAAAAAAATACTCCATCAGTAAATTCAGCATCATACTTTCTAGAACAAAGTTAAACAATTTCTCACACAGGCCTCTTCATCTTTGTGTTTTGTTTTGTTTTTTCCAAATACCTTTCTCTGTCTTCCTGACTATCACAGAATACTTTTCTTTAAGGAAAAGTTAAACATGCATGTCATGTCTCAGTACTGTTAGTGTATGTACACATACACTAAAGCCTAGTTTAGGGACAGAACACATCATCATTTCCAATAGTGATTTGAAGGCATAAAGTGTCCCCAGATTATTCCAAACTACATGCAGAATATCAACATGATAGACAAAAGAAGAACATTCAAAGCATCAAGAAAGTGTACTGAAAAGATTTATTTTTTTTGGGGGGGTGGGGGGGTAGTGGAATTATTTTAGTCTCTCACTGAATTGGATGGCCCTGGAAGTATTCCTCAAACTATTAGAGAAACACCAAGGAGATTCAAATAACTGTAACAAAGAATGGAAACAAAGAGTGTCATGCCTCATAAGAGACCCAACATTTGCTTCAAATAGAAATTATTATAGCTTCAACTTAGGTAATGTAGAGAAATCATAGAACCAGTTATAAAAAAAATGGTATTTCACTAGACATGGTATTTTCTTGTAATGATAGTAAGTACCTTTTTTTATTTGTGTGCAGTATTTATATCTTTAGAGTGCACTCTGCTCACACTCATACTTCTCTGCAAACTGAAATGAAAAACAGAAAGATTATTGATGATGCAGTCACAATGTTATACTTGCATACTTGGAAAAACAGAAGAAATACTGGAAGAATAAAGTTTCTTATTTAATCATGAGTCCATCAGCTGAAACTTTAATCAAGATATCAGAACAAAACTGTAGAAAGTAGCAAGCACCTGTTAGGTTGACCTGGCAGTCTTATAAATAGAGTACAATAAATACAATCCTGTATGTCTAATTGTCTGCCTCAGAGAGGGATGGATGCGGAGCTGGTCCATGGAGAGAGGCTCTGGCTGTAAAGAACAGCACAATTCCAATAGTATACCAGAGTCAGGTCCAAGTGAATGCCGTGACTTCAGCTGAATCCTGCTCAGAAGATGAGAAACTGTCTCAGCATGGACACACAAAATCACACACAGGTCCCCCCTCTAGCTTTTTTTTTTTTTTACCCTCCTACTAGCCCTCCAAAGGGCAGCCAGCCAAAAAGCAAACTAATATCACCACCACAGTTTGATAATGTAATTCTGCCTGGCATTTTGCTTCTTGCCATTGTCACACATGCAGGCAGAATAAAGCTGTGTGAAGATTTTGTTCTGCACTGAAGCAGTTCACTCATTCAAAAGTTTCTGCTTTGAATGCATTTCCAAAATTATTGGCAACTTTGCCACAAGAAAGCCTGAAATACCGAGTGTGGTGAGGAACTGGCATTGCTAAAAGTGAATTCGAAGCTATTTAATTCAGATTTTGTTCTATCTACTTCCCCTGCTTCAGGTGCAATCATGTTTGACAACACTGACAATGGAAGAGATTGCTGCTAACAAGATACCTCCATGGACTACAGAGGAAAGAGAAATCCTTGAGATGGGAGTCTTGTTTTGGCTCTGTGAACTCAACTGATTAGAGGAAGGGAACAAATAAGCCCTGATGTGAAATGTTGCTCCTGTATCGCAGACTCTGCATAAATATATTCAACATGGAAGAGAAAATCAAGCAACACATTGATTCAGAACTGACTCTGTATTTCCACAAGACATTATTCAAAAATGCTTTTCCAGATGGACCATATGTGGGTTAATTTCTCCTTGAAGGTAGTTATGAAGCCAAAACTTATGGAAGTAATAACTCAGTCTTGATATCAGACTACAAATAAAAACAAGGTTCCCTCTAAGATTTTCTTGGTATGAAGAATACCTTAAGGGCAGTTTGCTAATTACTGTAGAAACAAAATCAGACACAGCACATGGCTGTTGAAGTAGTGAAACAAGCATATTTGTTCCTATGTAAACATGGTCTTGTATATGTTGCCACCAAACTTCTTTTCGGAGGTGCAGAATCATGAAAAACTGAACAACCTTTCAATTGCAAACATATTCACAGTTAGTCTAGCTTGCAAGGACACTGAGAGGAGGTGATTTAAAGAAGGTGCTTGATACCTGCAATTTCTATCTAGTAATTATGTCATCCAGTTTGATCTTATCAGAAAGCAGCACTAAAAGAAATGAAGAAGAAGAGGAAATGCAAAGACTGAAACAAGCATTTAAATCTAAAAAAATGGAACAATGATACCGTAGAGCTTTTAATCTTCATTCTTTTCACTCTTGTAAAGCCCCCTTTAAAATGAAGAAGTGGCATCCTCTGTCTTCATGACTATATGCATAATTATAGATAACTGGCTTACATGTAATTCACTCAGCATTATTGAACTCCTCAACTGAAAGTTGTTTGTGAGGCTCAGTCACTCACAAAGATTTGTCCATTTCTAATGACATTAATTAGTAATCTTTGGCCACAACAGGCTTGTACAGTTGAGCTAGCAGCAGCACTCTCAACCCTTGCCGTGACTTAGAGAGCTCAATCTGTGTAGCTTATCAACAGGACTGAGAGGTGACTTGATTACAGAGTGTAAATGTCTTCATAGGGAGAAAGTACAAGGACTCTCTAATCTAACAGAGGCATAACAAAAACCAGGAGCTGAGAACTGAAAGCAAGAAAATTATGCAGGAAATAAAGTGCACAATTTCTTAACAATAAGGAATTAAACCACTGGAACAAGCTCCAGTATCTCCTACTATCTCAAGAACAACATCTGATGCCTTTCATGAACGTATGCTTTATCCAAAAACTCGGTGCTTCAGCTGAAACAGGTTATTGTGCTCAGCTACAGGGTATCTGGGGAAATTCAGTGACCCATGATATGCAATAGATCACACTTTAGCATCTATTACTGTTGAAGAGGTAGGATTTATTTTTTTTACTATGCAAGATGATGTTGATGCCAAACAGGAAGACTTTCAAACACACAAGCCTTCCTTTAGGTTTGACATAAACTGAAGTAGCAACTTAAAATGCTGAAAAAAAGTTGAAAAAAATTGCTCCAACTCTGTTGTTCCACATGCCGGGTTAAAATGGCAGGGGTTAAAAGTGAGGGATACTGAGACATGAAGCAGGGTGCTTTATTCTGTTCCTTTTTTAATGACTGCTGGTGATAAAGGAATAAACTAGAACATGCTTTTTAACAACAAAACATGAATAGAATAACTACTGCTCCTTCTGCTGATCCCACATGCTTTGTTAGCTTTGTTAGAACCTATAACAGGAACAGAGAAATGTCTATGCCTGCTCAGTCTTTTCTTTGCATTTTGAGAACTCTGAAAGCTTTCTGATGAGAACCTCAGCCAAGCACAACATTTCTTTCCTACTGTTCACTTAGATCTTGTCATGGCAGAAGGAAGCCATATTTAAGGCAGTATCAAAAGATCCGTTACCCATTATTAGTCTCCTGAACAGTTTAGTTGTCTTCCTGCACAACAATTCATTGATTATAAAGTAGTGGTCAGACAAATTCACAGCAGGAGGTTCATAAGCATTATTCCATTATATCAGTAAAACTATGTTGATGTCTGACAACTGAGAAAGTCCAGATGTTTTGCCCTAGTTATTGTCAAACAGTATTTTTCCATGGTTCCATCTGTTGGGTTTTCACTTTAAAGGTTAAGCTATTCTTGTGGTATGGCAATAATAAGGAAGAAGTATTTCAATCACTTTTGCTGTGCCACTAACAATAACTATTACAATTGACAAAGTAGTTAAGCCACTTATAGACAAACCAAGTTTTCAAACTGTCTTTATTTAAGTATGGGAATCAAGAATAACTGCTGTGGCAAATGCCAAAGAGGGTGTTACCCAGCTGCAGATTTCTAACAGCATTTCAGTGACTTCAGCATACTTGTGCGATAAATGATGAAGTACTACATAGGCCTGCCACATGATCTTGAGATATTTACTCAACCAGTCTTTTATTTAATGTGGTATTTGTTGATTGTAAGGTAAGGTAAACTCTTTCCTGGAGAAATGTCTATGGGTTTGTATGTATGTACTCATTTAACTAACCAGATTTACTTAAGTTCTGTAGTTTAAAGTAACCTTCTTAGGACCAATGTTCCTTAAGCAGAAACTGTCTTTTCCAAATAAACCTTCTGCAGACCTCCACTGATAACTAACAAAAAACACGTGTTAAAAAAGACCAAAATTATCAAACACAGAACGACAGTGGAGAGTTAAGCACGTGCACTGTGAACATCGATATGGTACAGGCATACTTTTCCCTGTTCATTAGTCATTCACATTTTTCCCTTTACTGCTGTCTTGTGCCCTAGTTTATGGCCAGGTAAAGAGGATTACTTTATAGAATCTTTCTCTAGTCAAAGCATTATCCAACGCATAGAGAACATCAACTCCTCTTGATCCTGACACAGACTGTCTAATTAATATCAGCAGTGCAATTAAAGCACATTTTACGAATTGAAAGAGTGCACCAATCCATAGCTGGTTTTCAGTCAATAACGAGTACAGCTACAGATAACTCAGAATTGAATGGACCGGGATAACAATGCAATAGTAACTGGGTAACAATAAGCTGCTGTGCAAGCAACTGTGACTTACTCTAATAGTAGCTCATAACAGTAGGTGCTTACAGACAGACAGTGGTCTTGATTTAGCAAAGATGTTTAATTAGAACTTGAAACACTTCCTTAACAGAGTACTACAGTATAATTTAACAGGAAGGTATATGAAAAAGGCAAGTACAAGATGTAAGTTAACCAGTAAACTAAGGAAGGAGAAAACTCCATCAGCTTGTGAAATTCTTCCATGGTATCTTCACAAGCACTTTGCACTTGGACCAAAATTCTGTGGCAGGTAATCCCACCTTGATATACAGCAGTCATATTCAGCTGCTGAAATCACATGCTTGTAATACACACAATTTTTCCTTTCTTACTGCAATATGTAATGATACGGATATGGATACACTTGAAGAGAATGCTGTCTTGTGCTGATTTAGAATCTTAAAATAGTAGAAAACAAAACTCTGCCAAAATCTGTTAGGAAAACCATTTCCCCAATAATCATAGTTCCAGATAAACTAAGGTCTCAAATACAGACTACACATTTCGGTAGCAGCACTAGCAACTCAGCACAGCAAATAAATGAGTAAAAGTTATTATCCTCAGACAAGTGGAGAAGAAATCTCAGTGGTCAGTTCTATTCAATAAAAATGATTGCCAGATCACTAAAAAGGAGAACTTTCTTTGAAATTCATGTCCACCTGTAAGAGAGTATACTGGATCCGGCTGGAATGGAGTTAATTTCTTCCTAGCAGTTTTTAGGGTAGATTTATGATTAAAAAGGTATTAATAACACACAAGGTCATTGTTGAACAATGCTTGAACAGCATTAAGGCTTTCTCTTTCTCCCACCCTGATGCCTCCAGCAAGTAGGATAGAGGTGCACAACAAGCTGGCAGGGTACACAACTGAACCTAGCTGGCCAAAGAGATAACCCATAGCATATGACATAGTGGTCAACCATAAAAGTCAAGGAAATGAAAGAGGAAGGGGGTGTCAGTGGCATTCAAGTTAAGGCAGTTTTCCTCCTCAGCAACTGTTTGGTGTGCTGAGACTCTGCATTGCTGGAAATTTCCTATAGATGGCAAGCAGTCAATTAATTCTTTATTTTGTTTTACTTGAGTGTACAGGGCTTTTTGACTTGCAAAACTGTCCTTATTCTGATGTATGGGATTTCCACTGCTGCTTTTCTGATGGTCTCCCCATCCCACTGGGAGGAGAGTGAGTGAGCAGCTGGTGGGTACTTGGTTGCTAGCTATGGTCAACACACCACAAGGCAAAAAGTCCAAATACAGAAATCAAGGTCAATAGAAGAAGAAAATTATGAGAAGGACCGACAGAAGAAAGTTACACAATGTCCAGTTCTTGCATTTGCTGAGTCCCATGCTAACTGAGGCAGAGAGGTTGTCGCTCTGAGGTAGCAGACCAAAAACACTCAGTACATTTCCTTTTATATGACAGAAACAGAAAAGGGAAAACAAACCATTTAGTTGATGCTAAAGACATTTCAGCTAGTTAATGGAGACTTGAAATCCAAATTCAAAATATCATCAAAAGCAGAATTATTTGATCATATCTAACTTGTGGAAAGCATAAGGAATGTGATTAAAGAAAAAAGAAACTAGGTGAGCTGGATGAAGGGGTTAGTTAAGTGCATGCCTTGTAGAGACATTCTCCCCACTTATTCCTGCAGGAAGGAAAAGATAGAAATTACACATCAACTATGTAACTTTTATTTTTCCAAAAAGCTTAAAGCAAATTTACTTCATGAATAGAAAAACTTTAAATCAATTCCTTTGTAGTTCAAGCTCTTATGACTTTGCTCAGTTCATACTGCATTCCTAAGTCTCCATCTGCCAGGCTCATACAAGAGGGCAGAGATGGTTTCCCCTGCACCACTTTTCAGGATCTGCAGAAGTCTGGGGAGGGCAGAATCAACAGCAGGGCAGCTTAAAAAGAAGATGCTAGTAAGCTCTGTATGACATTATTCTCCACCTCCCAGGAGCTGCCTTGAATATTGTAGGAACTGTTACACATTCCCAAGTCTTTCAGTACTTTGGGATTCACTAGGTATGGCTACAAGAAGTTGTCTCGTGCCACACACAAAGCAAGATGGCAATTAGAGATGTACAGCAGCGTTCCTGATGTCATCCCTTTATTCCTCCCGGAACATAAAGACTCTAGGGTTCTGCAGTACAGTGATTTTAGAAAGAAAACATGAGCAGCAGACCTTTCTTTGGGACCACTCAAAACAGAATTAAACATAAATTCCATAGCCTAAATCACATCTTTATTCTGGTACCCACTGTTCTCCAGAGAAAATTGGAAACTAGGTTACATAGAAGAAACTGTTTGCTGTTCTGTCTTATCTTCTCCAAAAATAATAAATTTGCTCACCTTCAACCTTGTATTACTTCCTGCACTTAAAATATGTTCTGGGAGATACTGGAGAGGGTCCAGCTGAGGACAAAGATGATTAGGGGTCTGGAACATCTCTCTTATGAGGAGAGACTTTCAGGAGCTGGGCCTGTTTAGTCTAGGGAAGAGAAGACAGAGAGAATCTCATGAATTCATATAAAAATCTCAAAGGTGGCTGTCAAGAGGATGTGGCCAGACTCTTTTCAGTGGTGTCCCATGACAGGACAAGGAGTAATGACCTAAACGAAAACACAAGAAGTTCCACCTCAACATGAGGAAGAGCTTCTTTACACTGAGCATGGCAGAGCACTGGAACAAACTGCCCAGGAAGGTCCAGTAGTCTCCCTCTCTGGGGACATTCAAAACCCACCTGATGCATTCCTGTGTCACCTCCTCTAAGTGACCCTGCCTTGGCAGGGATGGTCAGACTAGATGATCTGCAGAGGTATCTTCCAACACTAACTATTTTGTGATTCTTTCTCAGCCCCCCATGTGACAGAAAGTAAAAAAAGTTTTGCTGAAGACTTAGTTGTACACTTTATGTTTATTCACAAAAAGAAAATACTGTTATTCTTTCCCTTCTGAAGTACCAAAGATCAAATGGCAATAACTGTTTACAGACTTGCCTTGCTTTTGTTAATTAGTGCTACACCTCTTTATACATTCATGCACCTCTTTATACAGTGCCCACTACAGCTTGTTTTTCTTATAACTTCTGATCACTTGAGAAGATCACCTGTGATAAGATGACAAGACCACAAAATAATGTCTTCAGGAAAAGAAGGATAGATAGGCCAAATTCAAGTATGAAAGCAGTAGCACAGTTCATCCTACTTTAAATTAGACATCAAAAAGAATCCAGGTTCTTACTTTCCTCAAGTGACTGTAAAAAGAGCTTTAGGTCACTAGTTCAAATACAGAATGTGCTACAGAAAAGGAAATGCAGGTGACATCTTCCCACTCTTTAGCTTTACAGTCTTCCTCTTAGATCCCAATTAACCTAACCAGATCATTAACATTAGAATTCGAGATGAGTCCTGCATGTGGGATTTAATTTGAGAAGGGGGTGGGGGGATTTGTAAAATTAGTAAGTCTCAAATTTGTTTAGCGTAGGAACAAAAAGAAAGAGCAAAGATCTTGATGATTTGGGGAGGGAAGAACTCACCTGTTGTATTTCATCCAGCCTATCAAAAGCTGAGCAAAGACTACTAGTGAAATCTGCAGGATTTGAATTTAAACTCATTATACAAAAGCAGTAAAAGTACACAGGTGCCAGAGACCTGAAGACTGAGGAGACAAACCAGAAAAGCCTAAAGCATATTCAAGTGGCAAAATCCCTGAAAATCAGGTCTGGCTGCAGACAGAAAAGACAAGAAACCTTCCCCATTTTTCTCAGCTACAGAGAAGCAAATACAGCTTTTGCAACTGTGTGTGCCATCCAGATCCTCAGACAGTCCAGACCGCCAGACTGATAATGAACTCCTGGTGAATCCAAGAATACTGTTAGACAAGATAATAAAAATATTTTAAGTCAGTTGCCACAAACTTTCTTCCCAAACCACAAAAACAGCTCTTACTTTTACCCACCTTGTTTTTGAAACATGACACAGAACAAGCTTAATAATTAATATTTTGATATAAAATTTTCAAAGATTTAGTGCCTGAAATGGTTTAAAACTTGTGAAAAGATACTCTGAAAATAGGAGCATATTTTGCATTAGATAATTCTGGATATGAAGGTGAGGACTTTACACTTGGCCAGTGTGTTGCCTTCACATCACTGGTATCTTAGAGTGCTGCCAGCATGGGGATGTTTTGCACAACTCGTGCATCATACCCAACAGACAGGGATGGGTTTGCAGAGGGCATGTGTTTATGAACAATCACATAAAGATTTTGCATTTTTTGTCTGAGATGAGAGTTATCTTGACCACAGTCTCTTAAAAGCAATTCAACAGTTGCTAAACAAGATTAATAATTTATTTCCTGTATGATTGATTTATTTTTGTAATATTTAAGTACCATGTTAGAAAGAAAAATGTCGTTTTGTCATCTCACACTAAGGGATTTCCTGGAACAAGTGGAAATTCTGAAGAAGAAAATACCTTATTTAGCTGTCTGGAAGCCAGGTGCCCACCAAAGCTGCTCTATCAGTCCCCTCCTCATCTGTCCAGGGGAGAGAAAATCTAATGAAAGACTGACTGCCAATTAAATTAGAGTAGGATAAAGAAAAATAAAACCAAACCTTAAAACATCCTCACCCCACTCTTCCCTTCTTCCCAGGCTTAACTTTACTCCCTGTTTTCTCTCCCTCTTCCCCCACAGCAGCACAGGGGGATGGGGGATGGGAGCTGCACTCAGTTCACCACATGTTGTCTCTACAACTTCCTTCACCTCAGGGGGAAGAATACTCACACTCTGTCCCTGCTTCAGCATGGGGTCTCTCCCATGGGAGACAGTTCTTCACAACCTCCAACACGAGTCCTTCACGTGGGCTGCAGTTCTTCATGAACTGCTCCAGCAAAGGTTCCTTCCATGGTATGTAGTCCTTCAAATCACCAGTGTGATCACAGGTCCTGACAGTAAACCTGCTCCAATGTGGGCTCCTCTCTCCATGAAGCCCCAGGTCCTACCAGGAGCTTGCTCCAGCCTTGGCATCCCATGGAGTCCCAGACTCCATTGGGCATCCACCTGCTCCAGTGTGGAGGTCCTCCATGGGCTGCAGGTGGATATTTTGCTGCACCATGGTCCTCCATGGACTTCAGGGGGGCAGTCTGTATGGTCAGCACCCTGGGCTGCAGGGAAATCAGTGCTCCAGTGCCTGGAGCATCTCTTCCCACTCCTTCACTTACCTTGGTGTCTGCAGGACTGTTACTCTCACATATTCTCACTCCTCTCCAGCTGAAATGCTGTTGTACAGTAACTTTTTCCCCATCTTAAATCTGTTATCCCAGAGGTGTTCCCACTGTTGCTGATGGGCTCAGCCTTGGACAATGGCAGGTCTCTCTTGCAGCCTGGGCATTGGCTCTGTTGGACATAGTGGAAACTTCTAGCCNGTCTGTATGGTCAGCACCCTGGGCTGCAGGGAAATCAGTGCTCCAGTGCCTGGAGCATCTCTTCCCACTCCTTCACTTACCTTGGTGTCTGCAGGACTGTTACTCTCACATATTCTCACTCCTCTCCAGCTGAAATGCTGTTGTACAGTAACTTTTTCCCCATCTTAAATCTGTTATCCCAGAGGTGTTCCCACTGTTGCTGATGGGCTCAGCCTTGGACAATGGCAGGTCTCTCTTGCAGCCTGCTGGCATTGGCTCTGTTGGACATAGTGGAAACTTCTAGCCATTTCTCACAGAAGCCACCCCTGTAGCCCCTCTNTGCTTTAGTCTTGCCATTTTTTATCCTTTATCACTTCTGACTGTTCCTCTGCATATGCTTAAACATTGTCTTATTTTGTCTTTGTTATGCCTGTCCTTTTCCCAATCACTCTGAAAGCTACTCCAGCTTCTTGGATAAGACTTTTTTTTTTTTTTTTTTGTTCTGTTGAGCAACAGAAATTTTCAAGTCATTATAAATTTCATGGCATGTGTTATTTGGGACTCACGTACCCTAGGGAATTAAGACAGTGGCCATGACTTAATTATCTCATTTTATAAAATCTAGCATTCATTCAAGACTTGTCATCTTTCTCTAATTGAGAGTCTCTATAATATATTTTATATAATTTTATTTTGGAAAAAAAAATAAAAAGATAAATATTCTACTATTCCAAATCTCTCTTAGCTACAGAAACCTAGCAGAAATGTTGACATAGAAAAGTGACTAAACCACACTGGGTAGGAAAAAAAAAAAAAAAAAACCAA
>VXBX01005210.1:852064-897195 GCA_013400415.1 Scytalopus superciliaris | reverse complement strand
AACAATTAAAAAAGGAAACCAAAACAATAACATAAAGTCTGACAGGAAGTCCCACAAAATTTTTACAGGTGGCACACAGCTGAAACAAAAAAGTCAGTTCTATTACCTTGACTCAGATTTGTTTCTATGAGAACATCTTTGAGCCTTAAAACCACAGAAGATTGGATCAGAACTAGAATTCTTCATAGGAACACTCTGTCATTAGAATAAATTTTTCTAAATAGTGAAATTTTAATATTAGGTTTTTTCTAATTTTCAGGATTTAATTTATTGCCTTATGTAAGAAAGCTTATGTATTCTCAAGTAGATCTACAAATTTCTAGAACTGATTGACAAAAGGGTTTTCATTTAGAAAAAAAAAATAAAGTCAATAAGGAGTCTGATGGACTTTAAACTATGTTAAGTAATTTTGTAACCTTGACATTGATGTAGATCATCAATGTTAGTAGTAGAACAATGTATTACAGCTCTGGAAAGTAATCTGTCATTTTCTGGACATATGGAAACCTCAGTCAATATAGCACATTTAAAAATCAGTACATCTTGTCCCTGTGGGGCAAGAGTGGATCTAGTTTTTCTGCTCTACAAGAGCTGGAAGGTCCAAATGCCATGGTTGCAAGTAAGTCAGAAAGAATAAAACCTATGATTTCTGTGTGGGTTTGAGACTTTATAATTAAGGAAGAAATATCTCTATTGCCTAGCTGTCAATATAGGAGGAAGACATATCACCAATCTGAGTGGAAGGACAGCTTACACATACTGTTATTTAAGCTTACACAGAGCTTATAGAATTCCCCTTCCTTTTCTTTTTTATCCAAATAGAGACAAATATTGGATATGTGAAGATAAGTTTGAAACAAAAGTAAGATAAATAGTCATATATAAGTAATAGTGTATGTTCCAAGGCAGTTACCAGGAACAGTACATCTCCAGTAGACAGACGATAGCAGTGCTCATTTTGAGAGTTACAAAGGGTGAAAAACTTTACAGCTCAGAATATATACATTGCAAGCAATTGCATTTCACTTTTGCTGCACGCTTCTGACTAGTGGTGAATTTGCAACCTTAGCCCTTAAGGAACTGTGAAACCATGGTGTTGAACTCTTGTAGCGGGAAGAAAACACACATCTGAAAAAGTATAGCAATAAGTAGGAAACTAAAGCAGAAGTGCAAAATCTGTAAACACAAACACAGGATTTTGGAAGAATTCTGGGAGGCAAGACTCTAGAGTGCTTTAATGAGCCTATAGAAACTTGAAATGAAAGGAACAATGCGATATTACTGACAAACTGTGCTGACCTTCCTGTGGTGGGTTTGCACTTCTTGGCCCATGCATCCTGATGGTTTGCTGAAGACTCATTTGCTTTATAGTGTATGTCATTGTGTTGGTTCTACACCAGGTGAAATGCACTTGCACTATGCCATAGCTTACTCAATGCTAATTTGAAAGGTCAGTAGAGTTAACAAAGCAACAGTTTATTTTCCGCTGACCAGAATTAAAATGCTGAGAACTCTGCTGAGACATAACTAGCAAACAGGAAGGAATGCACCAGTGAATTTTATTAGCTCATTTTCTAGAAAGAAGGAATCCCCAGAAGACAAGTCAGCCTATCAACAGAATAAACAGACAGTAAATGCCAGAAAAGATGGATACCATACAAATATATATTAAATTATGCATCCTTTCACCAACAGGGAAACAGTAAATGGTGTCTGTGTTCGGAAGTGAGCCTCCCAGAGCTCACTTCCACTAACATGGAGAGCAGACTAATCCTAGGAAATTCAGAGTAACTCAGGATGAAAAAGAATGATACAGATTGCCCCTCAGCCTTTNGTTTATTTGGAGCATATGTGTATATTTTCCCCTAAACTATGTAGGATAGGATATTTTCTTGCTTACTAGTCAGATCTGACAGTTTCTGTCATTTCTTTTTTTCTCACTGTATTTGTCTGCCTTCTTATCCCTTCAACTCACAGATGCAGCCAACCTGAAATCAAGACAGCTTTCACGCTTATTCCTAAAGGGTTCAGTCTTCTTCATTTTACTCAAATTCATATTAGTACAGTCTCTTTTTTCTCTCCCCAGCACCATCTCTATATTGCACAGAGTTGCTGAAATTTATGGAATAGAATCTATAATCTGTCCCTCTTTTCTACCACATGATTAGTTATTTTTCTAGTTTGTCAAAATAATTATGGACTTTAATGATACGATTCTTATTAAACCAAATTTAAACACCTACCCACTTTGAAGGTTATGAATTTAAACTAGACAACATTAAATTCAAATTCCTGACAAAGTTGATTGTGTTACCGTGCTGGCATAGTCTGTATTTTCTCTCTGCCTTCTAATGGGAGATAGCTGTTTCTTTTGTGGAAGAAAAGGTGGTTTTATACCAGGTGAATCAGTTAAAAATACACTTCATTAATTAAAGAAGTATATAAAAACTGCACACTTCTCTCTGATGTTTTCATTTTTTGCACACGTTTTCCATTGAAGAAGAGCAGTGAATGTAAATATTGCCTGCTGTATTCTTTCTACAGATGTAGATATCCACAGTTTCAGATACTAGAAGAGATGCCATGCGGCCATTACAGTTCATGTCATTATACTATAAATAGATATCCACAGGCATAGGAATGAACCTTGTTGTGCTGTTGTTCACCATGATGACTAACTGTAGTAATGTTTTCCCTTTCAGTAATACAATCTTAGTTAATGACTGCTTCACTCAGTAGTCTATTTTTGGAAAGGATATTTCATTAGATGACTGGTTTATCATTTCTTATATTAATTACATCTAGAGGTCATGTGCTAGCACTTTTAATATTTAATGTTTTGAAAATAAATTAAAATACATCATTTCAAGATAACTAATTTCCAGATATTACAAAAGGATTACAAAAACAATTATGCTCTGTTGTATGTCTAGATGACTCAAATAATGGCTAAATGGAGGCTGGATCTTTCCACTTTAGGATACCGGTTTGAATCTATCTGGTTTACTAGAGACAGAAAGATAAATTCAAATAGGGGTGGCTGAGTCATTTGCTGGAACAATGAAACTGATTTAGGCTGGGATTTTCAAGGCATCCCCGAAGAACCTAATCTCCTTAGATAGCTTTGGAAATCCTAGTCTCAGTTCTTTTTTTCACTTCACAAAGTCATTCACAAAGTATAAAATCTTCCCTAAAATCAGTGTGAATTCTGCCCTTGACTTCAGCAAGGCCAGAATTCAAACTGTTCAAGCCAACTCTTATTTGGTTAATTTCTGTTTTGCAGCAGCCAGTTTCCTAGGAGGGTATTGACTGTGTGTTGCAGTGCTGTTTCCAAACACATGAGGATTCTTTTATCCTAACTTATGTGTTATTACTTCCTTTGTGAGTAGACGAGTGGTGGGAGGCAACCTTAGCAAGAAAAGGCTGAAAACAAGAGAATGATCTGAGTATGAATAATGCTGTTTGGATGCATCCATTTGTCAAAAGACAGTCTCCAAACTATTAGTCATGGTGTGACAGATTTTAGAAATCCCAGCACTGCTCAGGGTGCTAAATTCTGGTGATGCCTGTAAGGAAAGTCTCAGCCCCATAAGACTTGCAATTAAAGTAGTTAAAAGGAAAAGGTAAAATCTGTACATCATCACTCTTTTTTATGTATGGAGAACTAAAGCACAAAAATCCAAAAAGACATTTCAGACATAATATAAAATGAAAGCAACCAATCCAAGATCTGCATTGGGTCTTCAAAATCCTCATCAAGCATAGTCTTTTAAGCTGTCTGTCTATAGTAATATTTTCATTCAAGTACTTGCATGTTAAAATATTAAAAATTTCAGATAATATATCTGAGTATAGGAAGAACATCAAGACAAGTAATTCTAGCATTTAAACATTTTTATTATTATTCTGGTGTAATTTATCTCTCCTGAGTGTGAGAAGCTCAGCAGAATCCTGATGATGACACCAAACTGTATGGTGAGGTGAACAAACACATCAGATGGGAGAACCATCTTACAGACATAACTGGACAGGCTGTAAGAGTGGTTACCAAAAACAGTATGAAATTTAACTAAGTGCTATATCCCGTACCTGGGTCAGAATAAACTGAGGGCCCAGCACTAGACAGGATCCATGTGGCTGGGGAGCAGCCTTCCTGAAAGGGTTTTGAGGGACAGTGAGCTGAACACAGGGGAGCAGTATGCTGCTGGGACAACAAAAATAAATTGAATCCTGAACTACATCTGCAGGGACATTACCAGCAGAGGTAGAGATGTGATCATCCCACTGTACTCAGAGCCTGTCAGGCTGTACCTGGATCAGTGTGCCCCTTTCTGGTTCCCACAATGCAAGAAAGAAATGGACAGATTGGACAGGGTACAAAGGAGGGTGGCAAAGATGTTCAAAGGGCTGAAGAACCTGCCATTTTAGGAAAAACTTAAGGAGTTAGGTCTTTTCTCCCTGGAGAAGGTTCAGGTGGAACCTCATCACTGTATGCCAGTACTTGAAAGGGCAGCTTCAAAGAGAACAGAGACACTGTCTCCACAAGGAACAAAATAGAGAAGACAAGGCAGTGCACTGGGAATAATTTCACCTTGGCATAATATCCAGGGATGTGGTAGACTGCCCTTTGATGAAGATTTTCAAGATGTGCGATCGTACAGGGTGCTAGATAAGCTCATTTAAGCTGCCTTTCCCATAAAAGTTTAGACCAGACAATATTTTGATGTCCCTTCTAACCTAAGTTTTTCTATGATTGCATGATAAGTTAGTAAATTGCAGTTATCAGAAACTGATAGCATTGAGATAATTTTTGAGGAGTCTAATATTTATATATCTCAGTATAATTCAGTATTTAAAGATTATAAAGCTAAAAATTACTTCTTTGATATGTTCCATCATCTGATTTGCACCAAAATAATTCGAGAGTGTTGCTTATCCTTCTCCCAGCTTCTTCACACTTACCCATTTCTAATGCTTTTAGAAAGTACACTGTTAAAATGCTACTTTGCTGGCCTTGCAGGACATGATCGTATACCCAAACTCCCATGTTTTGTTCAGTTCTTGGCAACGGCAAGCAATTTCATTACAGCCACTTGCAACCCATTCACTTCTCTGCAGGCCACAATTATATTTTCTGTTCATCCCTGCTGGAACATGAAAACAAGAATACAACTGTAAAGCAAAAAAAAAAAAAAAAGAAAGTGATTTGATTCAGGCAGAAAGAAACTCCCCAGAAACATCTGGCTATCTCCCTCCTCCATTCTAGTTTATCTATATCCAAGACCATTATATAAGCAGGGATTTCCAGTTCTTGAAATTTCGGGTTGAGGACTGAATTGGTTTTTGGTTTGCTTATTTTGTGACAGCATGCAGTGAATGTCCAACTGCTGAAGCAACAAACTAGGCAAAGGCATTGAAGTATAAAAAAATTGTGTGCGAGGGAATAGAAGGCATAGAGTAAGAGCACAGGTGAAAAGATAATTGAAGTTTCACCTCTGAAGCCTCTAAGGGGATGATGAAGATTTTTGCAAAGACAAATCCTGTCTTAAGGGAATTTCCAGATACTTGGTTTTGCTTTATGGGACATAAAGTGGTTCAGTTACCAGAATATATCTCAGACACTGGAAACTATATTGATGGAACTATTTTCAACCCAGAAAGGTTACCAGAACCAGACTTTTACATCCATCTCCCACAACAAAGCCAGACAAATTAGCACTGTTGAGAGGGAAAACACTACTGATACAAACTAGGACCGCAGTATGTCAGGAGGACAAATCATGCAATTTTTCCCAATAGGCTGACAACTTCACACACTTTCTCAGATTGAAATTCTGTTTTCAAAACACCTGCCTACAAAGAATTGACCACAGCAGTGACTTGTCAGAGGCAGTCAATACAGGATAAGGAGAAATACATTCTGAGTTTTTGTATCATGGCAATAAGAGTATAAAATTTACAGTGAGTCATCCAGTTTCTGGTTGAAATCAACTCTAGTGTGTGCAAGTCTTTTGTCTTCAGCAGACTGTGAGAAACTTTGACCTGCTTGCAGTGACTGTTTTTTATTTCAGAATCAAAAATGGTTAAGAGCTGGCTCTTTGTAGTCACTGGAGTTTTGCATCTCTCTACAACAGAAACCATTTCTTGGAGTATTTTTTTCAGCCTTTAGGAGTATGTTATATAAGGATCCTTGCATGGAAAGAAGGCTCTGAACTCTGAATGGTTCACTGGGCATGAGCAAATGTCTACTTCATTTAGCACACTGTGTTACCCAAGCCCCCAACATGATAGTCGATTGACTATGTACCACCAATTTTGTGGCTCATGAACTAATTACTCAGCATATACTGTAGAAATGTAAAGGGAGAAATTATTCCACTACCTGGAAACAGTAGTGAGATTTGGGCTGAAAACTATAAGATAATACAGAAATCTGTTTTAAATCTGGATGTAGAGTCAGAGGGAAATACTGCTGACACCATCTGGCCTTCAACATTCAAATTCTATGAATAAGCATTGTGTTAAATTCCTACCTCATTAAATCAGCTGTTTAGTTCTGTTGTGTTCTGCTACTGCAGCTCTGATCTGCATTTACAGTGTTGTCTGTAATACCTTGTAAGGCAAACAAGATGCCTGAACTATGAGGTATAATGTAATGCAAAATTCAGGCCAACTACATTCTCGTCTAGTCAAGTACAGTTTTACGTTCCTTACAGAATACTTGTTGAGCAGTATTTTATTTTTTTTCTTAATGTAGTGGTGGAGTTGTAAAGAGCAATGAACTTTCCCAAAAATTCAGAACAACATTCAAAATATCTCTGGAGTTTCACAAGAGAAATTTTCTTGTCAGCACCATTCAGGAGCCATTAACCATAGGAGCATGGAAAAAAGTAGTCTAAGAATAGGGCTACATCTTTGAAACAGAAAGTTGTTGTTGAAAGGCCTTAGATTGGCATCACTGGAGATTTTGACGGATGATTAAGACAAATACCATCTGGACAAGCAACAGTAAAGTGCCCCCAATATGCTATTGTCTATCAGTCCTGGCCTTTAAACGCCAGCTGTGACTGTCAAGATAGGATGGGTTCTGTCACAGGCCCATTTATTCCCCTTTAAAAGGACAAGATGCTTGGCAGTGACTACATTCTCCAGGAAAAAAAAAAAATGTTAAAAGGACTGTTCTCTTCTCAAACTTTTCCTTTAAATGTGTCACCTGATTCCTGCAATGAACTTGGTTAACTAAGCAGCTGGCATATTGTGTGCAGTGCTTATTATACTGATCACTAACATTTCAGCCCTCATTGTGGAGATCCAAGTTTTCTTTCTCATCTTACACTTTGAATTTAAATATAGCAGGGTATTTTTGTTCTGGTTTTGCAGTGCATGGCTAAAGAGTGGGACGTCAGCGTGCAGAGAGGAATGAACAAGAGCACATGAATAACATCATTTTATACAAACAAAGAACAAAGTCCATTGCACTGTTCACATAAAATTCTCCAAAAAGTGATGAGAGCAACAGTTCTGTTCTTTTCCTAAATATTGCTAGTTCTGTGTTTGCAAAATATTGCGTAAGCCTTTGGTTTATGATAGGGTGTTTAGAGACAAAAGACAGAGTAAGAGTGTGACACACAGGGGAAAAAGGATAAACTTTCTAGGGGATCCCTCTAAAACATTCATTATATTTTCTTCTATTGCTGCAGAGGAAACTGGAGTCAGCTAATCCCCTCCCAAACTTGTCACTGCTTTCAAAATTTAGAGTCATTATATAGACATGGACATCCTTGTGAACTCAAGAATGGCCTTTGGACACCAATGTCAAAATTAAAAGGACAGCAGGGCTTACTTTTTCCACTTCTTTTGTATTTCACTGCTGTTCTAGTTATTGCTAAATCAGAATTGTGAGGCTGATTTCTATTCATGGAGCTCATCTAGATAATCTTCTTGGCTCTGAAAAACAGCAGATTTTATCATTAGTTATTTCCTAAAATATCTTCAGCCTCTTTCTCAATCAAGCAATACAAGTAGAATACAATGCAAAATACAAGCACGCATCCTAGAAGTTTTTCAAGAGTTGCTGCCTCTTTATTTGGTTATTAAAGAGGGTTTTTGTTTGCTTGCAAAAGCAAAGGAATACATTTGCCAGTCCCTTGACACTACTCTGCAAGTGTATGTGCCTGATATGAATTCTGTCACAAGCCAGTGGGAAAAATATTTTTGGTGCCCATTGTGATAAGATTGGCAGCATATCCATGTTTGTATCCCACTATGAGTCTCTTGAGCTGCTTATCTTTCTCAAGTGCTAGCATTCATCTTAGACAAATCCTACATCCTGCCACAAACCTACTGCTAACTTGTGTCAGGTCACTTGGGGCCAGATCTAGGCACAGTGTGGCAACACAGAGTACAATGGTCATGCTTATGTGGTTATGTTTAATCCAGTGTCCTCTCTCTGACTGTCGCTACTAGAAGGCCAAGGTGCAAAATCCTATGTTTAAGTGGGATTTGCTTTTCTCTGCCCCTTTCCCCTGCTAATGGGAATGGTGTGAGGAGTCAAGAAGAAAGGGGAAAAAAATGAGAGGAAGAGAAAAATAATTATAAATATAATAATATAAATGAACATATTCTGCAGACACAGAAATCCATGTAAGACCTTTCAGTAGATATTAAAATGAAGACATAAAAGGCAACAGAAAGGAATCATCAGCATAAAAGAAAAAAAAAATCCTCACAAAAATATTTAAGGTGATATTGTAGTATGGATTTCCTCATTGTGAAAAAATCCTTGCTGTCATAGAACTGAATTGGATCTTGAATATTCCTCCCTTTTAGTTAATTTTTATTGTATTAATAATATTATGACTTTCTAAAGTAAAATCAGATTTGATGACTACCATACAGAGAATAAACTGAAAGTCAGCACGTTAAAAGTGTTATAATTTGCATTCATATAGTGCCTGTCATCAAAGAATCTCAAAATATTTTTAAAATGGCTATTATTCAGTTTTTCAGATTAAAAAGAAAAAAAGAAATACAATCATGAAGATTAACATTTTTCACCTTGGATATAAACATTGGATATGAAAAACATGACCCAGCATTCAGAATACCTGAATACCTACAGCTGCTAGTACTTCCGAAAATAAGGTCATAAGTGGCTTTCAAATCAACAAAAGTGTATTGGGTTTGTGGGGCAACGTTTTGGCAAGGGGGTGCCACAGGAGTGGCTACTGTGAGAAGATGCTAGAAGCTTCCTATATATCCAGTGGACTCAATACCACCTGGCTCCAAGACAGACCCATCACTGGCCAAGGCCAAATCCATCAATGAGAGTGATAACACTTGCAAGAGCAGGTGAATGCCCAAAGAAGGCTGTGACCCCACGGGAAGCTCGTGCTGGAGCATCTTTTTATCAGGACTTATGACCATGTGAGGGTCCCACACTGGAGCAGCTTGTTCCTGAAGGCCTCCACCTCATGAAAGGGATCCATGCTGCAGCAGTTCATGAAGAACTGCAGCTCATGGGAAGGACTCAGACTGGAGAAGTTCATGGAGGATTATCTCCCATGGGAGGGACCCTATGTGGAAGTGTGGAACAGTGTGAGGAGTCCTCTCCTTGAGGAGGAAGGAGCAACACAGACATCATGTGATGAATTGACCACGGTCCCCGCTCCCCATCCCACTGTGTTGCTGTGGGGAAAGAAGGGAGAGAAAACAGGGAGTAAAGTTAAACCTGGGAAGAAAGTAGGGCTGAGGGGAAGGTGTTTGAAGATTTGGTTTTATTTTTTGTTACCCTACTGTGATTTGGTTGGCAATAAATTAAACTAATTTCCCCGTGTTGATTCCGGTTTACCAGTGACAGCAACTGGTGAGCAATGTCTCCCTGCCTTTGTATCAACTCACCAGCCTTTCTTTGTATTTTCTCTTCCCTGTCCAGCTGAGGCAGGAAGTGACACAGCAGCTCTGGTTGGAACCTGGCATCCAGCCGGGGCCAACCCACCAGAAAAAAATAATTGCTAAAGTTAACCACTTTCTATTTAAACAAGTTCTTATTATTAGAGATTTTAATTGCTTAGGCCTAGAGTTGGTTTAAAAATGGAAATTATTTTCAGGAATTATTTTGATGTCTCAACTTTAAGTTCATCCCTAAAGACTTGAAACAAGTTGATTTTTATTTCGTTTCTCTATTTATTGAGCAACAGTTTGCAAGTCAATGATTAACATTGTTTTTCATTTGGCTTTCAGATAAACCCAAAGTACTATTCAGATTACTGGGAGAGTTATCCTTAAAATTATAAATAATTCAGAGTGGTCCCTTTCCCTAATTATATGTTGTTACATGCTGACCAGAGATGAGCCAATCTACTTTCCCACAGTAACTTCTAGGCATGATAAAGCATGGCCCACTGGCAGCTTCCAGGCATATCTACCAAATGTCATTGTCATCTAAAACTACATACCTAGGTCTGCTCAGAAACTCTACAGGGGTTATTGAGGTTTAGGCTCAAGCAGAGAATGTCACCCATTCTGCTCAGGTGTCCCAGGAATGGCCAAAAGTTCTGCAAACTGTGCAAGCATCTAACCAGAAAGAAAATAGTTGGATGGGATGATGTGGAAGGGATCGAGGAAGGAGCTCATTACCATTCCAAGTGCAGATGTTGGATCTACCCTCATCCAGGAGAAGGTGGGACTCCCTTTTTTCAGGTTGATACAGCTCTCCAGCTTTCATTTCTGCTCATGTACAAGGGGGAGGGTTAGAAGACTTTAACCTTCCAAAGTGTCAGAGAATATCTGAAGTTGGAAGGAGCCCACCCATAAGTATCATCAGGTCCAACTGTCTTCTTCTTGCAGGACTACTCAAAACTAAACCATATTTCTAAAAGCATCATCCGGATGCTCATTGAACTCTTGTCAGGCTTGGTGCTGTGACCCCTTCCCTGGGGAGCCTGTTCCACTGACCAACCATCATCTCAGTGAAGAACTTGTCCTAATGTTCAGTCTGAATATCCTTTGACACAGGTCCATTCCAATTCCTCATGTCCAACTTCTCACCAGAGAGAGGTCACCAGAGAGAGAAAATCAGCACCATTGTGCCTCCTGCTCACCCTGTGGATGTTGTAGGCTGTGATGAGGGCACCCCTCAGCCTTCTCTTCTTCGAGCTAAACAGAGCGAGTTCAGCGTCTCCTCATAAATCCTCTCCTTGAGGCCTTTCACCATTTTGGTTGCTCTCTTCTGGACACGCACTAACAGTTTGATGCCCTTTCTATGTTGAGGTGCTGTAAACTGCACACAGTGCTCAAGGTGGGGCCACACTAGTGCAGTGTGGAGTATTGATATTTGAATTTGTTAAAGGGGAGAACAGCAGCCAGTAAGCAGCTCAGCCCCACACATCCACTAGCTTACTCCCCTTAGTGGAATGGGCAAGAGATTGGAAAAGTAAAAGTGAGAAAACAGGTTGAAGTAAAGACTCATCTTTTAATAGGTAAAGTAAATGCTGTACCTACAAGCAAAGTAAAACAAGGAATTCATTCATCACTTCCCAGTGGCAGACAGGTGTTCAGCCATCTCCCTGAAAACAGGACTCCATCACATGGAACAGTTACCTGGGAAGACAAATGCCTTAATTCTGAATATTCTCAATTTCCTCCTTCTTTTCTCAGTTTTCATTGCTGAGCATAATGTCACATGGAATGGGATACCCCTTTGGTCATCTGGGACCCATCTGTGTCCTCTTCCAGCCTCTTGTGCACCCCAGTCCACTTGCTGGGAGAGCAGCATGAGAAACAAAGGCCTTGAGGCTGTGCAAGTGGTGCTCTGCAATAGCTAAAATGTGGGTCTGTTATCACCACCTTTTTGATCAGAAATCCAAAAGATAGCACCATACAAGTTTCTATGAAGAACTCTGTTCCAGTCAAAACCAGTAAAAAACAGGCAGAGGCATGGCTATGCTTCTCAGGTCACTTCTCTCTCTCTCTCTGCCTTCATAGGCAGGGGTTTTGCCCCTCCTTTAGGAAGCCCTGGGCTACTGTCTGTGTCTCTAGATGCAGAAAAAAATCCCTTTATATTTCAAATACATCTTCATCCAAGTTAGTGTGATTATCTTTTTACACAAAATCCCAGCTGAGCCTTCCATATCTTTTATCACTAGTTTACTTGCCATCAATTTCTATTGCCATAATTCTCTATAATAGTCTACATGGCACAATATGTCTATTAAACTGTCACTTTGGGGTGAGGTGGTTCAAGGAGGAGGAAAATAGTCTTGAAACTGAGAGTGCAGCCAGAAGCATAGATGGCAAAGATGTTAAAAAGTAGCCTTGTCATTAAAAGTGGCAGTAAGGTACTGAAGAGAAGCCTATTCAGACTGCACGTTGGTAAAACTCATGCTGATGGAAAAAATGGAAACATATAGCATCTGTCATCCACCCAGCTTCAAAGGACCTTTGCAGTTTGCAGCATTTGGAGAAATTCAATTTTCAAGAACGCAGCCTTGATTCAGCCCTCAGTGCCTGACCAAGAAGATTTGCATTTGTCTCATGCACAGAGTCCAGGAAAAGAAGGAAAAAAAAAAAAAAAAAAGGAAAAACCCAACAAACAAAAAGGGGAGAAAATAAAAAAGAAACTTCTTGGGTTTGTTTTCTTGCTTTAACACTTCATTAACTTATCAGCTTGGAAACACAGAATTTACCCACAACCAATTCCCATCTGGTTCCTCAATAGGTTTTTTGCAAGCAGCAAGTCCATTAGTACTGCTAGGGTTGCTTAGCTTTTTCTTTCTGGGTTTTTTTTTCCCTGTTGTCAATCATTTCTACTATTCTTAAATGAAATGTTCCAGCTCAGAAACAACTCCCAGTAGGCAATTTCTGCCCAGGCATGACCTCAGAACTGAGTGCTGTCATCATTGAAGACATGCAAACACTGAAGTTCTCTGGCACTGGTGTTTCAAAAGGAAACATGCCTCATATATAGGACTGTGATAAAGATCACATATAAGTCAATGCAGTAACATGTACTTAAAAAGCTAATAACAGTTTGATTTCTGCTTGAAGCTTCTCAGTCATTCTCAGATGCCAGAAATGTCATCTTTTGCTCCAGTGTAATTACATGCAATTCTTCTGGAATTCAAATATTCCAGCTATGGTCAGAGAAAAATTAATGTCAATATCAAGTCATTTTAGTAAAAATTCTAGTATATTTTTAAAGCAAAGGTATAACTTCTGTTTCGGTTTGATCCTGACAGAAAAATAAACAGGGGGAAATGATGTTAAAGTTCGGCTTTCCCCTTACTGAGCCAAGACTGATAAAGACATTAAGGTGTCACTAGTGCTATCTCTCTGAAAAAAATATTCAAAAGCAACACTGACAGATGAATTTGCAAGTCTGCTACCCAGATATTAAATAGTCTGTATAGCACAGGAAAGTCTTGTCACAAATATCTCTATTTGCTGCTCAGTCAGTTCAGTTTCTTCCTCCTCCAGCTGTTCATCAGAAATTGAAACTGCTGCTATCAAACCCAGAAAGATGTCTCAAGGCAAACTGGTCAGGTTTATGACCAAAGGCTAATGAAAAGGTTAGTAATGTATGCTGAAGACAGCTGGAAAGTTCACCCTGGAGACAAAACTGCCACCAGCTTGAATACAGAAGTTATCTTTTTGCTAACAGTGAATATTAAAAACGTGGGATAAAGAAATCTGCAAAGGTGGAAAGAAATGCTTGTGTTGAAGTTCCAGTGCATTCACTTCTCCTTCTCATCCATACTAATGAGCCTTTGTCAGCCCTTAAGAAATAACAGCATCAGTGGTTCTTACCAGCTGAGATGAAGAGTAAGGGCAGAATGAGGAATTTGTAACAAATAGAAAAGCATTTGATAAGACACTACTGTACAATGTTAGGTTTACTGATTTAAATCACACTTTAATATTTTACTAAAGTCTAAGAGCTACTGTGAGCTGTTTACTGCATATTTTGTGCAAACACCAGATATCTGATGAAGAATCTGCTCCCTATATTTAAAGGGCAAATTTGCTGGTTGATTTATATTGCACTGGTTTGTCTCTCTCAGTTCTCATACTTTTCTCACAACCTTTTTGTCCAACTACAAACACCTTTCATTTTTGGGCTACTCCATAACTGCAGATGACTGACATTCCTCCTCCCTGAGAGCAGTGATGAGGAGACTGTACTGTGTGCTGGCAGATTGACCTTACTTCAGTGGGTGGGGGCTTTTTTGTTTCTATTTCTCTATGTATTAGTGCAACATTGATAGAGATGTAGGTGAACATCTTCTCAGACTGAGCTTTTGGATTCTTATTGCAGTCTCTCTAGAAGCTCACTAGAAATCTTACAAAGAAACACTGCCAAAGATGAAGGTTAATGAAAATTGCATAGCATAATTTTTAAAGGAACTTTATAAGCATAAAAATATAGTAATGGGAAGAGTACAAAGACTTATAAAAGAAACTTGAATTTAGCTTTAGAATAAGACACTTGAGGGAACAGGAAAAAAGCTAAACTAAACTATGAAAGAAATGAGGAAACCTGGAGGAAATACAAAACTAAATGACAAAAAGAAAATACTTGTGTAACATTTGTGTAACATTCCTATCATTTAGTATACTAGAAAAACAAGAATAAACTTTAGCCAGTTTAGGAACACCTTATTTATATCAGAGGGCAAAGATAGCAGTTCCATTGGTTTCAGAGATGTGATATGAATAAGTGCTTGTCTCTTTATATATGTTTTATCTTCCAAGCATTCACTTAAGAGTTTCTCATTTTTTCAAAGGGTGAAAAAAGTCAATGCTATGAGATTTATAGTATTTAGAATGGTAATGAAACCAAAAACTTCCCAGTCTACCATACAATACTCCAGTAAACTTTCTTTCCTGCTAAGANCAGAAAAAAAAAAAAAAAAGAGAGAGAGAAGATAATTTGGCTGATACTTGCTTTAATACTTCTAACACACCTTCTGAAAAACAATTTTTTTTCCATGAGTATTCCACGCCTGTGACAATGCAGTTTTACTTTACTACTACATATGTTTCGTTTGTACTTTTCATGATCACTGTATAGGGCCCAAATGCAGACAGCAAATGTGGCCAATCAGCCTCCCTGTGGAAACTTAGACAGACAGCATTAATCATCAGGCAGAAGTCCCTTCAGTGGATGTATTAGAAGAAACCCTTTCTCTCTATTGAGTGTGTCCTGACAGATGTCCCAGCAACACTTCAGTCTGAAACAGATATGAGGACAAGATCACTTTTCTGTCAAATTACTCAAAGAGAACCTAGCATGGAGTCAGTTTTATAGTAGACTCAGAAGGGTCTATGACACATGGTCCACATAAGCTTAACTGCTTTATCCTTTAAACTGCTTTATCCTTTCAGTAAATTTGGACCAACAGAACAAGTTTTTATCAGATAAGTGCCTGATTGCCATGGTACTGGTGTTTCTTGTTTCACTACTGTAAACTTCAAAGCTAAATTTGCAGGTGAGGCAAAATGAAGCATTTTCACATTTACTCTTACACACTTTCTATAGTACTGTAACCTTATTTTATTACAAAGTTTTATTGAGTTTCACATGTCCACAAAAGGTACTATGAGGTCAAGTAGCAAAGTAGCAGTTCAATAATTAATGGCTGTGTTTAGGTTATAAGTGGCTAACAAGTTATATTCACTGAATTAGTGGATAGTGGGACTTTCATTACACTTTAAAAATCCTCTGACTTAACGTAATTGCTGTAGATTCTGAAGTGGAAAGAAACTTGTATAAACATTTTAAGTAGCTTCCAAAAATTGTCTTGCTTCCTCAGTTGCTGTCTTGCACAGCTCCATGTGTTATACACTTGTCTGGTGAATAAGCTTCATTAAGTTTCACATTCCATACTTCATCTACTGTATTACATGCGTTAACAGTTCCATAACACTCTACATATTTTATCTGGCAGTGCTTTAAGTTTAGGCTATGTTACACATTAAAATTTTTGCAAGTCAGAATGAGGTTTTATAAAACTCAACCAAGATTTTGTAGTGTCCAAAGGTGTCTCCAATGCAAGATATCTTTGAAAAGTACCTGTTTCTTATACACTTGCTTACTGCTCAGAAGGACATTTATACAGTGTTTTAAGCACTGTCTGGAATAGAATGTTACATTTGTTCAGGAGTGAAACTTTAGCATTTGCCACTTCCTACAGATTTGTGAGATCCAGGGACATGGAGTAGGGAGGCACTTTTTTTTTTTATTATGTTGCAGAAAATAGAAAGGGAGAATAAACTAACACTTTCTTGAAGTGCCACCAAATGCCATACACTCTTTGTTGAGTTGTTGATACACTCTTTGCTGAGTTGTTAAAGGAGGTCCTGAACATTAAAAAAAAACCCAAAAAACAAAACCAAAAAAACAAAAAACAACCTGTTGGCTCACCAGAACAAGTGGCCTGGCCCCTTCCCTATCATGATTTTTCCAAGTAAACCTCTCAGGAATTAGGAGGTCTGATGAGTTTCTCTGAATTGCTCCTTTTCTTTCACATATTTTCACAACCTCTCTGTAGTAAGGAGATATCTAATGTCACCTGGCAAAATGCAGTCAGTGTCAAGCCACTGTCTGTAAATTTGGTACTGTCCCAGACCATGATGCACAGGTCATCTCCTGAAGTATGTTTACCTGTTCTTCTGTGTGAAAAGATACGTGTCCAGTTGTGTGGTAAAGAACAAGTCTGTGTGTTTGCATCTGTATCTCCCTGCATGTATCTTCCCCACAGAACCCTATATATCTTTGTTGGCTTTATCTTTAGATCAGATAGTAGCTATACCACTAATGCACCCACTGCAGTAGTATAAACTTCTCAGGGTAACAAGATGTATATCCCTGATTAAGGGACAGTTTGATTTTCTCAGAGTTCATGAATGGAACTTTATATGCAGTGCAGCTTTTTGACCTGGACACACAGAAAATATTTTAATCTGTACATAAATCAAATTCGCAACTACAGTTTCCTACTATTTGAAATGCTGGCTCCTTGAAATCAGAGGAAGTTTTATCTTTGTTTTTAGTGAATATTTGGAAAGAAATCTTGGCCCTTAGTCTTTTGTTACAGGCTTTAACACATTCTGAAATATTTTGCTGAGTCAAAGCCATACATTAGGTATACAAAGAATGTTTCAAAATACAGTTAATATGGTTTTACTGATCAGTTTATATGTAAATAAAATACAGTTAAGTACTGTTCATTTTAATTTTTAATGGTTATCTCTTTATAGAAGACATAAAGAAATTAACAGGAGAGTTTCACAACAACATAAGGTTCCAATTTTAACAAGTCACACATTAAACAACAACTGACATATATTGTGGACCTGTGTATGCACATAATAATCCTGAATCTTTTTTTAAGAACCTTTATGTTTTATCTCAGGCTATTAAATACTATGAAAATGAACCGCATAGATAAGTTAAATGTCAAGGGACAGATATATACAGCTTGATTTTAGCACATAATATTATAATATCATCTAACAGCAAGATAGAGCAACATATTAAGAACTTATCTAATTGCTCACACATTAAGTTCCCTCACAGCTAAAATGCAAGTAAAGAAAACAAAGTGACTCAACACTGAAATGAACATTAAGGGGACACACACAGATGGCCTCAGAGGAAGGAGAAATATTTTGGTTCATGCAGGTGTTTGGTTTCCAGACAAACTGCAGCTTGCTTGCAGTAGTTGTTTTTTTCCTGGTACTTATAAAGAGTAGGAAATCAGAAATACTAGTTCTTAGTCCTAGAAAATTTGCCTTATAACTTTTAAAATTGATTAAAATTTTCTGGTAAACTCGTGATGTATTTAACCATTAGCTTACCCAGACAGCAAATACCCAACCTCCCATTTTGTCAACCAATTATCAGGTCAAATCAAATGCCAGAATTAATAATATTTAATACTCAAGAGTGCAAATCAGCCTTGTCCACACTAGTGATAATAATCTCCTTATGTAATACCTTCCTCAGTATTTCACCAGTAATGGTTGAACAGCCTCATTTATGTATCAACTCTTTTAGAAAATGTGCCCTAACATGTCCCAAGGCACATATACAAAATGCAATAACTTGCACAGAAATAATACCCTACAGTATAATAATATACATGCACAGGAAAAAATTTACGGTATGTAAAAATTGCTCAAACACTAAGATGAATACCAATGCAGAATGTTTTTCAGATATGGGTTTATATGTTGAAGATCTACTCACCTAGCATGACTAAGAATTCAGAATACACCCTGAAGGGAACATCTAAAGACAGTAGATCCTAAATCAGACACATCAAAAGAAATAAAAAGGTTGTCTTTCATTGTTTTCCATGCATGCTAGTCATAAAGCTATGAGACGCACTAGCAGGGAATATTCCATTGAGGCTAATGTTTTGTCCATGTAGATATGTGAAATACGTGGAATGACCAATGGAATCATTTTTCCACATGGAAAGGCCTTGTTGGTTGCCAATTTTTATTTCTTATACCATTCCTTATCTTCAGTTTTTTCATCACTTAATGGCTTAGAAATTTGGTATTGTTCACTTCAGTGATAGGCATTTTGCTACAAAATATTTCCATTGCTGGGAAAAAAAATCAGGATCATTACAAGGGTAGAATTGAAATTGCTGTACTTCATTTTTCCATCTGCAGCAGCCTTTGAGGGTCAGACATCCTAGCAATGCTAACCCAGCAGTTAAAATCGAAAACATCACTTTCAGCTATCATGATTTTTGCTGCTCCTTTCACCGCAGAAGTATAAGGCACTGAGACAGGTTTCTGTACCAACACTGCAAGAGTAAAAAGTTTCATTTCAGACATATATGAATCATAAAATAATATATATGATATTAAGCCCACACTCATTCCCAGCTAGAAGCCTCTCTAGACTTTCTAGCAATCATATGAACACATTTCCATTTTACTAGTGAGTTACAGCCCATACCATCTCCTCTCAACACTGTAGATGTTACATCAAAACTTAGTCCTGTCTCTTGGTCTCTCTTTTGTCTTAATTTTTAAACAATTCTCAGTGAATTCTGTACATGTCCTGTCAAGCTCTTACTTGGATGGTTAAATGACAATATCAGATAAAGATCCATGTCACATAAGTGACTTTATTTCAATTTCAAAAGGTATTTTCACAGAAGTCCTCAAGTTTTCCACTTATGTTTCAGAAAAATTATGCTGTTTCTCCTCTTTTCCTTTTCTTTGTTGACTTTAGTTGTGGAGTTTGAAAACAAAAATGGAAGTGTAAGTTAAAAAAATAGTAAATTTTCTGAATGGATTAGTAGATATATATAATAATTAACTCATTATTATATGTATGCATACGATTTATGTCATTTAACCTTTATCTATATATAGAAGTATTTCTTGAAAGAAAATCTGAAATTACTGAGGGTTTGGTTGGTTGGTTGGTTTGGTTTGGGTTTTATTTCACAAATACAGTCACATTATTTCTTGGCTGCACGGATAGAGATTCTTCTATTGATTGTGTAGGACAATAAGGGAAAGGTTTTCAAATGCATCATAGTCTAGCTGATAATCTAGTGAAGCAATATTAAATTCTTCCTATATGTTTCTAGACTGATTCCTGTGTTTTGGATCTACACGTAGTATAGTATTAATTAGAGTATTCTAACATTAGAGACAGAAATTTCAAGAGACCTGTCTTTCAACTGATATTTCACTTCACACCCTAACAGAACTGGGATCATAGGTTCTTTTCATTTTATAAAGCAATGGAACCCACCAGAATCAGCTGCAAGACTGGTGGCAACAAGAATTGTCAGTGCCTTTAGTGCCAGTGATAACCCAACAGAAGAAAACAGCTACTGATTTCCAGACTAAAGAGTGTCTAAGGACAGTATGGAGTGTCTGCAAATACACTGAATTTCCAATGGTCTCCAGATTGTGCTGGTATACCAGTCTGAGTCAAGAGCATCAACCCTGACCTTTCCAGGGTGATAGTAATGTTTGGGAATCTGTCATATCTGGACGAACTCCGCTTAAGAACTGGTTAGGCTGCTGGCCTCAAGAAACCAAGAGATCAGTTCACTGAACATCCTGTCTGAAGTTTCATCAGTATCCAAATAAACTAAACACCCTTGTCTTAGCAATAAACTTAAGAAGTTAGAGTCTGCAAAGTCTCTAACTGCTTAACCACAGGAGAAGATTTTAGTGGGATTCAAAAAAAACTATCCCTTCGTTGATCTTGTGTTTGGAGAATGTATATAGTAAAGGCTATGGGGCACTAGCACTGAAGTGAATGGGATTCTATACATTCCATGCAAAGACATTGACTAGCTCAGGGTTTAAAAAGTGCAAAAAATTGAAAGCTGTAGTAATTTTTTTTGTTATATTAAGTCCACCAAGGCATATGTTTATTTGAAAAAAATTTTAAAAATCACTAGAGAAAAAATAATTAAGGAAAATGTTGGTTTCTAAAGCAGTGTTTTTCTTCCAATTTCGTATTTTAAGTATTGACTGAAAACAAAAGAACCCAAAGAATAAACAATTCTTCATTTGAAATCCCTTCCTGTCTCAGTTACTACGTTCCTCACCTCTCACCATATTTTTCTTTCTCTAGTTCTCGTAATTTTTTTCTCACCACAAACAAAGTCTTCCTTCTCAATGTAAAAACAGAAATTCATACAGAAAAAATGCATTCTTATATTAAAAATAAACTTAATTATCCATGAACTCTTTCAGATACACTTTCAGATATATATCATGAAAGATACGTCAAGGGAGTCAAGAACAAGTGCAGTTTCTCCCATTTTTTGGCCACCCTTGAAAGGCAGCTTTCTCCATACAGGTGGCTAGATGCCCTCAACATATTGTGCCTGTTATCTTTGATATGCTTAGCACAGACTCCTGTGGAGACATTTTCTTAATTATGAGTCAGAGAAGCTCTTGAAATCCCAACTGTCTCTTTTACTTTATCTAATCTGATGGGCTCATTTGTCCTAAATACTTTGCTTTGCAACCCTCAGAGTCATCCTCTAGCAGTATCCTATAACATGTGTCACTCTTTCCCTACTAATATCCAATTAGGCAGTCATCCATCTTTTGCTATTGCCTTCTCTAATCAGAAACTCATATGCAGAGATGGAAAAAAATCTATTTTATCCATCTCCCGTCAATGCAGATTTATTCCCTAGAGTATATTTTCTAGTGTTATGCTTATTTAACTTAGATTATTACAGATTTTTCAAAATAAAGTTCAAGCCAAATTATATGAACAGCTTGGATTACACCATTTGGGAGTTATACGATCAGTAACCAATGCCAAGAGAATCAATAGACAGGAAACAACATTTAAATGTGAGCAGAGAAATAAATGCGCCTGTTGCTCTACAACCAAATACAATTCATAGAACTAGATATTACTTAAATAGATTCTAGTGGAACTCCAATAGTTCTTCAGAAAAATTGGATCTATCTATTCTTGGCAAGCAAGCAAGAGGCAAAACAGAGTTGGTCATCAAGTGTCAGATGTTTTACATTATTAATGTGCAAAACTAAATATTTTACTCATTTTTTTAAAGAGCCAGTGACAGTGTGAAATAGCTGAACTTTTCAACAAAAAGGGCCCAGCCTTGTCCAGGGAAAGTACATAAAACCGACCTCACCCACTCAGTGGGTGTAATCAAATCCAGAAGCCTGTTCAGTGCCTGGAAGGCCAGTGGAGGCTCCCAGTAATGCCAATTAGTACCAGCTACAATATCACTTATGGTGATAAAGTCACTTGCCCACAAGGATTTGGGCTGAGACCACCAAACTTATTTCATGTATGTCACTGAGCAGGTGTCAGATGACAACAACATTAGGTTGTTGTTGGCTCACAGTGACAGCTCTTCATGGTTTCCTGATGCCTGTGGGCCTGTCTTCCCATGCTATTCCTGCTCCGGCTTCTCTCACCTTGTGTACACAAGGCATGCATCACTGCATGCAAGCAAATGAAAGAGGGAGAAGAAGCCAAATGAAATTATCTCATATCTGCATATACAGCCAGCCCCGTCAATACCATCTCTGTTGGTGTAAAGGTGGTCACAGAAGTGAGAAGAATTGCTCTCCAGAGAAATGAAGAAGACAATAGGAAGAAACAAATAAACAACTCAAGGGTGATGATACGGACAGCTTTCTAAACACCCTAACACAAAGATGTGACTACACCAAAACATAGTCACTGGACAAAGTTTAAACATGGCACAGGTGGCTCTAGTATTAATTGTGCCTCTAAATTAACCTACAAGTTAACAACATTTCCACTTAGCCTTGCCTATAGAAATAAAAGCCCTAATTAAATTATAAAAATTGATATACTAGAAGTTAAATTAAAAAAAAAATCATAGTCACTCCAACACTTTCTAGTTAGCGTTTTTATAGAAGCAATGAAATATGACATAAAGTCCTAAAGAGAAACATTGTTTTCTGCAGATGAATATCAACAGCTTCACACAATGTCTTCATTTATAATAAGGTCAAGTTGCAATAAACTGATGAAAAAGTCTTTCTTATAAAAGGGAATAGGCTAAGTCAACAACCCATGTGTAAGGAATAGTCACTCTCATAACTCTCAATATCAGTGAGCACATCTACACTAGTAAATTGAATAACTCGGCATAATGTTTGCAAGCATTTGTATCCTATTGCCTAAACAGTTAACACTGACACTGATGTGGTTTTGTTGCAGGAACAGGATTCCATCTATGATTTCCCTCACATCACCTGGAAACACTGGAATAGGTAGTCCAGATGGTAAATACTTCATTCCTGCAGACATTTAAGGTCAGGCTGGACAAGGCTTTGAGTAACCCAGTCTAGTTGGAGGTGACTTTGCGCATGGCAGGGTGGCAAGACTAGATGACCTTTAAATGTCCCTTCCAACCCAAAGTATTCTATGTTTCTCTAATTATATGATTTTTCATCAGTTTTCAGGCACAGCTCATACATTATTAGGGACTCAGAACTTGTGGGTCTCCTCTTTGGGCAACCAGGAGTGCAGGTTAATGTGGCTATAGGCTGCTCCTTTCAAGTTGGCTTCAGAGAACAGTCCCAGACATATTTAAGTTAAAGACACAGATTTGACATCTGGAAGCACAGTCCACCCCAGAAAAGGAGAAAGGAAGTGAAAGTCCCTCCTCTGCTTTCCCCATGTCTCTATTACAAAACTATGTGGTTAGCAGATACACTGGCATACATATAGAGGTACTAGTATTGCAGTTTTCCCATGCAGACAGACCTCATAGTGAGTCACTGTGTGAAGAAAAGATGCATTGTATAGAGGATAGACATCACTCTTCCTACTCATTGTTTTGCTTGCTGCCACTGGGGACCATTTTTGCTGTGAACTGTGAGATACTGTTGGAACTTCTGAGGGATTATGAGAATTTGAGGGTGAATTGTTCCTGTTGCAGTCAATAATTCAGTCTTTCTTCACCCTGTCTTCAGTGATAGCCTCTCCCTCTCTATCAGATTTGAGGCTGCTGGTATTGTCTGTATCTGGTGAAGAGATAGCACATTTAGCTGTCAGGAACTTGAATACCATGATAGCAGAGAAAAATGAGAATGTTAGGATGACAGACAGTAAATAGAAAATGATGGGTGCTGAGGGGATTCACTGACCATCTGTATATGGCAGAATGGTCATTCAGGGCTGAGGAAATAAGAAATCTGAATTATGATGCATAGCTGGGATGACTTACTGATTTCAGACAGGAAAGGTTACATTTTTGGTATTGCATGTTAAGTTTGCCACATCTCTGTAGCAGTGCCGCACTAAAATCAGTACTTTGAAGCATAAGAACTCAGATAGTTTTGTCTGTAGGGTACATAAAAGTAAGACTTTTACCCTGGTTAATTTTTAAGCTGCACATGCTATTTCTTCTCTCTTATGTAAAGCCATTAACTGGGTCCTGCAAAACAGTACCCTTTTAATCCTCTTCTGAATGTAGAATTATTTAACAGTCTGCCTACTTAGTACTCAGATTTGTCTTTGCCTCTCAGTACCTTCATCATCAAGATAGTCCCACAGAAATTAATGTGAGTTGCCAAAAGGCAGTAATGGTGACTGCAGCAGAAGGAATGGAAAGAGGGTGGGATTACAGATGCAATGCCACCAGTGAAAATCAGAATTCTCTGAGCTACCCTTGACCAAAAGGTGTAAAAGAGGGTCTAGAACTGCAATATGAAGAACCTAGAGGCTCTAGAACCTGCAACCCTGGAGCTTTTAAAGCTTTTAAAAACACAATTTGTTAGACTGAAGCAATCCAGGACATCCACCTCAAAAAATATGGATCTTAGCATTTCAAGTGTCCCTGCTGTTGTTGCTGAAGGTTCTGACCACCTGTGGAAAAAGATGGGAAGACAAATATTAGAAATTAATGGCACTCACAAGGCATGCCTGGTAATTTTGAGCTGTCTTGATGTGAGTTCATAGAGGACAGCCTTAAGAGTACATTGATTGCCTTGTTTTGAGGGTATTTGGCTTTGATGTTAAGTGATTGATAAGTTATTGTATGACTTCATGGAAGAAATGTCCATCTGGGAAGAAGTAATAAGTATTCTGTGAAGCAAAATGAAGTGGAAAATGTGAAAAATTAATATATAAGACATTGCAAAACAAGCAACAAAAATGCCACAAAAGAAAACCATTTAAATTGGTATGTTGCAGTATCTCCTGCTGACTACTATATCTGTAGGTATTATACCTATGGCTTCTCCCTTTTTTTTTTTTTTCTTCTAAGGCTGAATGGAAGAGATTTCTTATTCATGTTACATCTGAAACTAAGTTGGAGATAGCAAAGAAGCTGTGCACTGTTACTCATAATGTGTACTGGCTTCTGAGATAAAATTCTTTGCATTTTTTTTATACATGATCCTTTTAGCCATCTACTTTTTCTGACACAGGAGCAACATGCTGTCTTGAAGCAATTTCTTACATTTCTTTTGGTCCCTTTCATTCATTTCCTCCTACATATCAAGGGTCACAGGCTCATAACACTTTTGGGCATTTGACAGACACCTCCCTCTTTCTTCTTTTATTCTTCTTCTGACATAAAATTGGTCTTTCATTCATTGTGGAGAGGATGTCTCTTACACATAGCTCAAATGAGGCCAACGGTGACAATAGGTTAAAAAAGATATTTTTAGAGGTTTATCAAATAAAAGCAGATTGGTGGGAAATTTTCTTAAATATTCTGTCAAATTTTTTCCAGAAGCAAGAAACTGAAAGAAGTATCATGGTGGCTTTTCTAATTTAGAGTCAGCTGCATGAGTGCAGGGGTCATTTTCTTGACATCTGATGTTGGAAGTTTGTGGGTTGTCCCAAGCATAAAGCATCAAGTAAATGGAACGTAAATTAGAAAGAATACTGCAAAGCCTCCTCTGGATACAGACTGATCTTATCCAATGTGTCTTTCATGGGGATGTTAAAGGCTCAAAGAAAGTTGCCAACTGGCATTACTAAAGACTCCCCTTGTATTTCAGATGTATTACCAGGATCAGGGAATTCTTTGCTCAACACCTACTAGCTTTAAATTACATTAATGCACATACACACTAGCTCAGATTTCTATTCCTACGTCTCAGAGAAGATGTCTGTGCAGTTCCAAGTAGACATGTCCTCAAGAACATACATGTGTGGTTTAAATTGCTTGAAAATATTTTCGAGGTTTTGCTAGGAAAAAAAAAGATTCCCATGCCAAGAAAAACTCTCCAAAGCTCTGCAAACAGGGAAAGATGATCAGGCTGGTTCTTATTCTGTGAGCTAATTCAAAGCTTCCTCCTCTGACCCAGCAGCAAACTACCTCTCTGTCCACTTCAGAATTCAGACACTGCATGCAAATAATTTGTTTTGGACTCTACAGTTGGAAAGCTAGGGCATTTTGGATTGTGTATTTACACTGTACGTTTGCTTTACAATTTTACTCATAAAAACCTTGCAGTCCAAATAACCCGTTACTGGATAGCTTGCATGGATGATTTTAAATTGTCCTTGTATTTTATTTGAATTCTTAGGCATGATTTTCAGTAATGTGTTGGTTTATGTTGCTAGAAATTTCAACTGTTTGCACGGCCAAAATAATGCATTTGGGAACAATTAGGGATTGCTAATAATATTATCCTCCTTGTTTTCTTTTTTCATTTCATTTGCCCATGCAAGCTGTACTTGTAAATTGGTAAGACCAAAGGAACTTTTATTTGCTCCCTATTGTCAAGCACTGGGAAAGGGAAGAAGGGAGGATACAGTCCTGAAAATAATAACTTTGTTTCAGAAACCACCATTCTTTAATCCGATAACTAAGGTGAATTATTGCCTTATGCAGGCCCAATTTATCTGAATCTTTGAGAGTATCTGGGGTGTGTAGTATCTTTGATCCATATCCAACACTGTTCTGTGGCCTAGGTACAATTCAGACCTTCCTTGCCTCAGGCCATGCAAGATGGCTATTGTCACAAGGTTCTCATGCACATCCCAGCACAGATGGCACACAATCCTCCACAACACCAACAAATATGAGACTATCCCAGATATTTAATTGTTTTTCCTTTGCAGTGTACTGGTATTGTCCTTCTCTGACCTTGCTTCATGTCCTGTCATTTTCCAAGTCCTGCACTTTCTCTTCAGTACTCCAAGCTGCTTGTACTCCCAAAGATTCAAATGCACTTGCCTTGTGCCTTTTCTACCCAGCTGAATTGCACAATTCTTCAAGTAGCCTCAACAGCAGTAAAGACAGAGCTGCATTCACACATGCAAAACCAAACTCATATCACAGAGAATATTACAAAATGTTCTGAATTAGAAATGACCCACACAGAGATTACTGAGTCCAACTCTTACATGAATGACCCCTACAGGGATCAAACCCACAACCTTTGTGTTATTAGCACCATGCTCTAAAAATCACACCAAAGATAAATTTGAGGTCAATGAGATAGGACAAGAAGAGCTCTTTAATCATAACAATTCTAAAAAATCTTAGTAAGTCTAAAAATAATTTCTATTATTACTGAGGAAAAAGTACTACTGAAAATGACACATGATGTGTAACTCTACATAAAGTCAGTAGCTATAGATACTAGGATGATCTATAAAACATACATAAAATAATTCTCTGTGTTCAGGAGGAGCTGGGCTGCTGAGAGAATTTACCTTACTTTCAAGTAACATTACAGGTCTCACCCCACTGCTCTATGTTTGAGTCTGCTCCAGTTCTTTGAGATACTGCTGCTCCCACATGCTTATGGTTTCCATGCTGAGTTATCTGCCAGCAAGCATTAGGGCAGCTTGCAGCTATCAAGGAATCAGTGGAATAGGAAAGATATTTTGTTTTTCCACAGGCCCCTAATGACTTTTAGCCATCACTAGCACTATGGGATTTGGAAAACTGTTTCAGTCTGGCAATGGCTTTCATGAACAAATCTCAAATATCTGGGTATGAAAGTAAATGAGATGGCAAAGTTTAGTGCTGGATCAGGTTGTAATCAGTCAAGCAGTCAGAGGTTGACAGGACTTGAATGCTCAGATGGCTAAGCAACTTCTGTAAAAGAAATAATTTCCCCAATGTCAACAAAAATAAACAAGGAGAAAATAAATTGATGGGGTGTCTCCCACTATTTCAGCAGGTGGTACAGGACTCAGCCCTACTCTGTTTAAATGGGTCACTGCCATAATGGTGTCTACAGTGACAGAGAAAAGATTTGATCAATGCTAATCTATGTTTTAACAGAGAAGCACAAGAAGAGATTAAACCTAGGAATTAAGACAGATTTGTTTAAAAAACACAGTTTGGGGAATGATGTAGGGTTTCTGGCTATTTGAGCTTTGCCACACTATAAGCTGGGGCATGCCTTTTTGTACCTTAATTGCTGGCAATAGGCTGGGTGATATACTAATAAAAACTTATATTTGTATATTATTTTGATTTTATAGCTATCAGAGTTTTATGTGTCTGTTTGTGAGGTGTTAGTGACCAGTACTCTTCCAGATCATATAACTTACCCTACAGGGTTTTCTTTATAATAGGTCTATAAAATAAACCTTATAGATTTTATGGTATTGCTGTAATTCAAATGTTAGATGGTTTATTAAAGATGATCTAAAAGAAAGAAATCACTCAACAAGTTTATCTACACATAACCATTATCTCTGGACTCACAGCAGCATTTCTTTAAGCCTTGTGAGGTAATTCATCTCACAGACTATTAGTAGTGTTTGCCCTGTAGCACATACAGTTACCTCTCTGTAGGTTGCATGGTAGTCTAGTTATTTCCCCTTGAGTGTTACAAAGCTGTAGTAAACATTTTACAGACATAGACACTTACAGATCTCTGTTCTGCTGAATGTATCAGATGCTGTTTCATACACATCTAGCATCTCTCTAAACTTCATGGGCTTGCTCAGAAGTGTAGAAAAAACACAGATGCTCTCATGGCTGTATGACTAGCTACAAAGGCTGCAGTTGCATCTAGTCCAGCTGACCACAGACACCACATAGAAAGCTGCAATGTTCAGGACTAACGTTGTAATACCTGCAAACTGTGTATTTTAATACATTTCAGTATCCCTAAAACATTCTGGAATTGCTGACAGAGAAAAACAAAATCGATTAACAGAAAATATGAAACAGACAGTGACAGTAATAAGGCAAGTATAGACATGAATTATTTTTCAGTTCCTTTTCCAATTTTTTCTATAGAAGTTATAAACTCCTTTACTTTCTGTTCTTGGTATGGATTGAATTATTTAGAATCACATCAGATTTTCCTTGTTCATCTTTCAATGTCATATACATCTCTTCCTTGCTTCAAATCTATAATTATTCACTGGTTTCAAACATAATCCATGCCTTAGGTATCAACATGCATGTTTGAGATGGTTAGAGATTGAAAAGAAACCTTCAATACTCTCATGAAATCAGAAGAAAAGGGGAATCAGAGTCTGGGCAGGTGGGGGTTGCAGGGGCAGGGTGGGATGGTTATAAAAGTCGTATAAAGAAAGAAAACGTGTCAGAGAGATGCAAAAGGAAGAGAAGGTTTGCCAGGACAAATCTAGTTGTACTAGCCCTCACCCATAAATCAACAACATAATTAGTAAAACATGGGGGATCCTCTTTTAGCACATGACCTGGGTTGTATGTACAAAAAATATGAAAACTTTCCTTATGATTAGGACTCAGAAAGAAAAATCCCTTCCTTCTGTATTTTGCTGTGTTGCTCTTTGAAGGAATAATTTCCTTCTCCCCATCTCTGTGGCCTTGCAAGCAGATATTGCTCTGCAGCAACTGTGACAATTGTGGCAGGAACACAGATTGGCTTGGTAAGTGGGAAGATCTGTATGGACCTTATTGAAGGGGTGAGGCCTCCATGCCTTATCTACTATAGCAGAACAAAGGAAGGAAAAGTGCAAGAAATACACTGGCATGAGACTCTGAACTTAGGGATTCAGCTCCCATCTTTTGGCTGGAACATGCAAAAGGCTTTTGCAGTCCTTTTGCAATGCACAAGTGCATTGTCTCAATTCTCGGCATGAAAATGAAATCATCAGCTTCTTTTTAATTCTCTCTTTTATCTGTCTTTTTTGGGGGCTGATCTGGGTCAGCGAGGATAGGATTCTACTTTTGAACTAGTTATCCTAATTCTTTTTAGACAGTAGGAAGAGACAGACCTTCTAACAAGCAATTCATCTTATCTTAAATAAGATACCTAAACTAGGTTATGTCATTAATACTCAAAAGCACCCATTTTTCTATATTTCTATTAAGGTAATCTAAGGTGACTAGCATGACAGTAGACAACTGTACAATATATATCTATGTTTGATCACATTAATCCAAGTCCTCCTGTGTTTTTCTGTGGCTATGGTGAATGAACTAGAAAACAGACCTCAAAACTTGACAGCAATTTGTCCCAAACAGAAATTTATGAAACAGGAGTACACAATCTCTCCTGAGCATATCACATGTCTGATTATATCTTTTAGGCCTTATAAAAACAAAGTTGGGGGAGTTGGGGCTTTTGTTTAGTCAATACAGTGTTCCAAGAGGTCTAGACATGGTTCTGCTTCTATAGAAATGCAGAATCACAAGGTCACAGCATAATTCAAGTCTCTAATCAAACTTCCTGCTCAAAACAAGGTCAGCTATAAAGTGAGACCATGCTGTTGAATCACGAATCACAGAAGACCAAGGTTATTTACTTGAATTCTTACATCCTTCTTTACACTTCATGGAAAATAGTCTATAATCTTAAAAACAGATAGTTATACATTTGGAATTCATGATCTTTATTTTATGAATCTTGAAAAATGTGAGACCAAGGGTTTTTTCTACAATCTTGAAAAACAGATTTTTTTCATTTGAGTTCTTCTGGAGTCATAGGATTACATCACCTGAGATCTTCAGAGAATCCCTTTACAGTGTAAGACTGAGGTAAGAGCACTGAAAATGTTATTTCATTAAGTATACCACTACAGTTATGTCTGACCAGATAGAGCTATTGCAAGAAAATGTTTTTTAATTGGTGGAGTTTTCCCTTGGGCATTTCTATGTATCTTATATGTGCTTCATACTCGGCTATATTTATTCTCTCACAAAACCTCTGGTGACGCAGCCAGCACTATTAATCACACATGTAAAATTATAATGGAAAAATACTAAGTAATTTGTCCACAGGCATGGAATAGGAAAAATACCCTGAGCAAATCTTCAATATATTTCCATTAACCTCCACAATGGAAACTCCAGTCCTTCCTGTGCCCACAGTTTGGGTCTTTGAAATACATAAATGAGGGCAAACATGGACGTGTGGAGGACCACTGTGGGAGGACCCCATATAACCTCTGTAGGGCCAGATTGTTCCCAAATGTTGCTGGCAAGTGGATGGTGCTCTGGCATTGGTCACTAAATCCTATAAAGAAAAAAGGCATTATGCCTGACTTAAGTTCCTGAGTCACAAACCACAGTATGGCAGAGCTAACCAGGGAGCAAATATCACTATGTGCTTCCCCTCATTGAAGTATCCCCCTATAAACTGCCATGAGATGGGAATCTGTGTCCAGATGATCTTTGATCTGAGTTGATATCACTTTTCTACCTCTCACTCCAAATCCTAATGTCCTTCTTTCTGCACTGACTTTTTTTTTTTTCACATTGTCTATGGAAAATTCTAATCCCACCATTGCATGGCTGCTCTAAGTAACCAAAATGAGAGATAATGTGCAGCAAAAAATTCTCATTGTGATTTCAGTTGGAGTTTAACATCAGTATAATATTTTATCTAAAAACAAATGACTCCTTAACTTGAATGTTACAGATCATCCTCTTCACAGCTCCCCTTCACAGAGGGATTACAGTTTGATGGCTGTGAGATTGCCATATATAGTAGCACTGTTTTTAAGAAAATCCTGTCATCTACTGCTCCATCTAATAAAGACAAGAGATTCTGCAAGTCTTCACATCAAAAGCTGCAGCCTGATATTTCTTATGAGTCATGAGTGAAGAAATTATGTAGCTTCCTTTCTCTTAAGCATGTAATTTGATCTCCAAGCATGAGCAACAGTTTTTGTATTTAATCAGTAAACAATTGCTCTTTAAAAACATTCCAACTGATGTTTATTTGTACAATCTGTCCTTCAGCAGCCTTAGTTGGATGAAGTAAAAGATGTAACTAATAGCAAAGTGTCTAAAAACTGACAAAACATTACATTTGATCACACATGATGAGTGCACTAAGAAAGTATGTAGCTTGGAAAGCTGATACAGCATCTCATTGAAATCACTGTGTATAAAACATTGTTTCATTCTGAACTAACCAGTCACTATCACTGCAGTATAAATTTTCTTTTTTAAATTACAGAGATCAGATTTCCCTGAATGAAAGAAAAATTAAACATTTTTCTTCAGTCTTAAGATAAAAGTAATTACTGTGGATACCTCTTAGGAGAAGTGTAATGGGGTCCTTTATTTCATTAGAGATATCAAACATGGAATCAATATCACTGCTGAGACTTTGACTGGTGGCCAGACTGGGTGGGCACTTCTACAGTAAGCAAACAGCATGTTCTTTGTTGATTAGAAGAACTTTGTTGCAATAAAGCAGGCTACAAAAAATTCAAACAAACAAATAAAACCCCACAAAGCAAAACAAAGAAAAACAAACACAACACCCCCCACCCCCCAAAAAAACAAAAAACAAAAACAAACAAACAAATAAAAAAACAAAAACAAAAACAAAACCGTGGAAGATCAAACTGTAAATGTAACTTGACTTCAGTTGTGGAACCTTAAAGTTAACAACTAGAGTGATAGACAACTTTGCACATTCATTTTTCAGACAAGAAAAAGATTACTTACCTTTGCAGTGGACTAACAGTGTCTATTGTACAACACTCAAGATTATTGTTATAACACACATATTTAAAGCTGTGAGACAAGTAATATTTTTGAATTCACAGAACTCCACATCACTTTCCAAAGTTCAACTAAACCAAAGAAATATGATATTGTAGTGTGGCATTTTATACACTCTGCAGCAAACAGCACCTAACGATTGCACTGGTCAGCAAGGTATCTCAAAGAAAACTCTTTCAGAACAACATGTCATTCTGCAGATCTAGTTCCTTGACTGTAAATCACTGTAAGTCCCTGGCTTTTGATAAAGGTTAAAAAATGAGAAGTGCCCCATCTCCATCTTTCATAATGTGAAAATACATTTTTGCGAACAGTCCTACTTTTTTCTCCCAGTTCACGGTCATTTTCCTTTCCTGAATAGAAGTTCTTGTGCAAACATAACTGGAATACTTATTTTATTGGTTTGGTGGTTTTTGTTGGTTTGGTTTTTAATTTTATCTCCTTGCTTATGAGTTTGTATATTATTATGGTAGCTATTCCCTGTGACAGAACAGTGTTAGATTTAGTACATCTGTATCTTGTTCTGGATGTCCTCAGTACAGTACATTACCCTTATATATCACAGCTCCTTTAACGCCACAGTCTTACAGACAAATCACTCCTATGACCATAGACCTTATGGATACAGCTGTGCAATTTTGACAAGTCCTTAAATCACCAACTAGATTTTGATACATAGTGACAAATACTTCATCCCCTAAAAGTTTCTTTATACTCAACTGGACAACTTGCAGGAAAAAAAAAAAAAATATCCAGACTCCAAATTTATCGGTCAGCTACCTATTAATTTTGGCCTCATATTCTGGCCTACCTTTATGTTTCTCCTTATCTCTAATACTTGTCTTTTTTTCTCTTTATATGATCTTTCTCCCATGGTCATGATACCTCAATGAAATACAGAAGTTTTCCCATTTATTACTAAGGATAGGTTTTCAGGGCTTTTTAATTGCTTCAATCCTTGAGACCTGTATGGATCCTTAAGCCAGCCACAGGACTTGGAAGGAAATTTCTTCAGTCAGATGAGGAAGACCAACCAAAGTTTTTACAGCCTGTAGCAAAAGGCATGCTAATTTGATTCAGACCTTTAATGATTCTTTTTTTAAAAAGATATAATAATTATGTAAAAAAAGTTTACAATAGATAGAGACTAATCAAGTGGATGTGAATGTCGCTCAAATACACAGTAACTCCATAAATAAGTGATCAAGGAAGAAGAGATACATTGCCTTTCATCTCTAAATTGCTGTTTCAAATCCAGACCTTCTGTCTAAAATGTTAATTTGAGCCTATGACATCTATTCTGTGGTCAATATGAAGTGAATTCCTGGTCCCTGGCCATTTTCTAATGGACAGGTGGCAACTACCCAAGAAAAGACGACAACCACAATTGGCACCCTGGTGAGGAGTCATAGCAATGGGACAAAGACTGAGTCGGTCAAAAGACAAAGTGATCTCTTCACCCCCTCCTGACAGTTTATCTAAAGCAGGCCTGAAACAAATGGGTAAAGCACTGGGAGAGAAGATTTTATTATGATTGCTCTGCCATCTTTTTTCTTTGTAAATAAAATAGGAGAATTGTTTTTCCAAGGCTGTCAATCTCACACCTTTCACTATTTGAGAAACAGAGAAAGAAATGTTGCTCTGTCCCCCTTTACCAGGTCTCCCTGCTGTGACAGTGAGTGTTGCCAGTCATACACTTGAGCTCTAGATCAAAACCAGGTGGCAGAGCAAACTGTATTTAAACTTTGATCTTCAGTTCCACTCTGTTGCACAGCTTTTGCTTGGAAAAAGAAAAAGAAAAGCAAAGAAAAAAGAGAAAAAAAAGGTTTGGTTTTGCTAGCAACAAATGCTTTTCAGTCGCAAAAGAACTGATGAAATAGATATTCTACCCCAACTTCAAATATTTCTGTAGTATGACCCTCCTCCTGGACCACCAATTTTAAAAGGTATTTGAGAACACATTTTTATTCCAGATTCAAATATTGCATTTTCTTTCCTCTTCCCTTTTAGAGTAACAGCTGAAAACCAATCATAACAAGGAAAAAGAAGTTGATAAATCTGTCTAGCTAGTACGAAGAGACCTTTAATGATTCGTGCAATGTCACAGCTAGTAATGTCTCAGATTTGACCGAAACAGCATTAAAAAATAGCCAAACAGGAATCTTTCATGTCTCACTTCATAGGTCACCCACTCCATGCTATGTGTTCTTTCTGTGAAACTCTCAGCTAAGTACTTCCAGCGAAAGTAGTTCAAATACATAGAATGAGAAAAATCAACAAAGAACAAAACACAATGAGCAGTCTAGTAATACCACTTAGCTAGTGCATTGTAATGGGCAGCACTGGATTAGTAGCAACACAGCAAACAATTAATCACAATTTGAGAGTTTGTCTTACAACCAGAGTACATTTCAGATTTATCACTCTAGTTTCAAATGTGTATATACATGGCCAGAGCACAACTGATGTTCATTTGACCTAAAAAAATCTCCAGTTTCTACACTTCCAGCAAAATGCAACTTTAAAGTGGCTAAGGAGCAACTAGACCCCAGTAATAAGCATAAGGCATTGGTAGGGATATTCAGTGAAAGGAACCATCTCAAAATCTGTTCTAAAATGTGTAACACAGAGGCATGGAAACTGGAAAGCCTGCCTGTCTTCCTGCACTAAAATAGCAATAACTTCTCTACTGGAAACCATTTTGGATATCGTATTTCCATTTTAAAAAAAAAATAAATAAATAGAATCGATATACTAAGAGTGTCTACCACATGTATAATTACCTCTAGTGAAATGGAGTAAGAAAGAACATTTTTCTGCATTGTGCATGTATGTTTCTGTGCTTGTACAGTGTTAAAAAGACCCTGCAAAAGCTACACACCAGGAATAGTCAACCCTATAGAAGCTTTGCAATAGGTGGGTTTTTTAAGGTTTTCTGCATTAACTGAGGATTCCTTTTTTCAAAATTCCTTTTTTCATGCGACAACCGAAAATTATTTCAAGTTGGCTAAGAGATTCAGAAAGAAAGCAAATCCTTTGACACTGTTTAATCAGTTACATTGTTGATAGATTTCTAATATTTTGTATTTACCTGATTTCTGTCCTCTTTATGGTTTAAGAAAGCACAGTGAAATTGCCAGCCTATAACTTTATGGCAAGGCTAAAGAAAAGATACTGGTACAAAAAGTCCTCAGGCTGGATTCTTGTTTACACTGCAAATCCTTGACTTCAGGGAACTGAGTTCCCATGACAATAGTGTAAAAACTATCAGAATTTAGGCCACCAATTCTATTTGCTATAGTTGAGAGGTTGACCCAAACACATGGGATTTATAAAACTATGTCACTTCAGTAAAGCAGTGAGGAGCTCAAAAATTCCATCAGATTGGTGATTTATTTTTTTTTAATAAACTTACTTGCATTGCAATCTGGTCATGTCTTTCTCATATTAACTTTGCTCAAAAAGGTTGGCTGATGCTGGTTTACTGTGAACTAGTTGTTTTTCCATGTTCAATTATACGCCATTCACCCTCTGGCTCATTGTTACATGACTAGTACTACATTCTTAGGTAACAATGTGCCTTAATAATTCAGAAGTGTATATAGAAATCAATCGTTGGCTGCTTTCCTTTTCACTGGTTACATTTTCATTTTTTAGCCAGGTTTTCTAAGGAAATAAGGCTTGCTTGATGAAGCCTGTCTGTCTGTTGACCCCCTTCTAATAATTTCTTAATTTATCAGATCTGAAAGAGATGTTGGAATCTCAGAGACAAGTTATTGTGTGTCAAGAATTGTGAGGAAAAGTAAAAAAAAATATTAGAAAAGTCCAGAATTACTGTCCCTATTAAAAGACAGGCAGACAGACCTACATAGCTGCAGGGAGCGAGCTGACCTGGGAGGACATCTGCAGCACCAAGTTACCCACCACAAATAGTGTCGCTTGCTCAGGGAAGTACCACAGATAAGAGAACAAAGTAATTGTGAAGTTGGCAGTCTATATTTAAAGGAATGAGGGCACAAATTCATAGGAAGCTGGGTTTCATTAGTTACTCTCTTCCTCTTCAGGAACTATGTATTCTACAGTTTCAAATCTGTTGCCCAGAACCGTACTCTTCTGCCCCACTTGAGAAATCAAAACTCTGTTCTCCCTGCTTTTATAAGCAATCTTCTCTTTACAGCACCAGCACTCCAACTCCGCTGCTGTACAATTTCTGTAAATAACCTAATCATAATCTAATCATAATAGAACTTTTCTTTATTAAAAGGTGAGTATTTTGGGTTTTTCTTGTTCACACTCTCGGCCTATATTACAAACACAGATCAGGTAATCCTACTTTTCAGTTTCCACATCAGCACTGATTTGCAATTGAAAACATTATTTTTCAAAAGTGAAGATCAGATATTCTCAAAACATTTTAGGCTGTATTTGTGAGTCCCTATCTCCAAAGATCTGAGTGAAGCTGTGCTGCATTACAAAGTATTTGTATTACAAAGGAAAAGATATCAGGCTTTCCTTTTTATTGGGACATCTCTAGACTACAGTTTTTCTCTTGTTAAGTGTCTGGTGATAGAAGGCACAGCACTGGTTGGGTGTGCCACAGCTCCAGATGTGAGTCTCTTTACTTCTTCTCACAGGTTTTGCTTGCTTTTAGAAATTTTAGAGTAATTTTCCAGGCTTTCTTCATCCTGAGACTTGGATACTCAAATAAACCCAGGATAGCAACTGATTATCTTAGGTGAAGCTACTGTTTTGTGGTTAAACAATCTCCTAAAGACTTCTTTCTTCTCTTCTTGGTAAGTGTATTTCTGTTGATGTTGTCCCCATATTTGACCTATATAACTTTCTAGATGAAGAATTAAAATTGACATCCACTCTAAATTAATGTAAATATAAATTATAAAACTCTCAAGTATTAACCATAGATTGTTACCAAGTTTTATTAAGCCAGATCAGAAGTTACATGATATGCCATTTGGCAACATTGAAAATCTTTGCTGTAACTCAAGTGCTGTTGTCAACTATGCAATTTCTGATACATGAAGTGGTCTCACATAATCAGAATAAATCCATTTTACCCACTCTTCTCTCTGAAATGGCACACAAGTGAAACAGTTTTTATGGCTCAACTTAATTATGTTCTCTATCAGCCTATACTACTTAAAACATAGGCATGGGTTTAGAAGAGACAATATATTTTTGTTGTGCAGAAATGTGAGAATTTTGCCACTTATTAAGGGCTGGAACTTTGTATTTCAGAATATATAAGATGTAGGAATTAGTATTATCCTTATGGTTGACCATATGTGAGTTTTCTGTTATATCTATCTATATCTAAATATCATATCAGCAATATATTGCTCTTGTTTTGAGTTACAGCTACACACAAGAACATCTGTCATATTGACAATGTTGTTACAAAGTCTTTAAAGATGATAAGGATCCAGACCAAAACAGAATTATTTTGAAGATAGCTAGGGAGAGAATATGAAAAAAACATGACATTAATTATAAAGATTAGTATGCTTCATGATTTTCCTCTTTCCTTTTGGGCAAAGATTCAGGAAGCTGATATTGGTATCATAATATTCCTGATAGCACAATGTAACTTTGGCAGGGAGGCAGGCAATGCTATTTTTGAGACTGAACTCTTTTAATAAAATATTAGTAAAAGACCTGTTCATTCACTAGAGAACAGCTAATAACTCACTAGTTTGGAAATCAGGTTGGGACTGGAAAGACTCTGTTCTCTGTGTCCAGAAGTGTTTCTATATCATCTACATCAGGATTACCCTGATGAGCAAAGGTGCCTTATCAGTAGGATTCCAAACAAGCTCTGAAAGAGCACATGATCTGGAAACCTTCACACTGTAAATCTGGCTTAGATTTCAGTCTATGGGGTTGTTTGTATGACTCCTTGAATGATTCACCAGCCCAGATAAGAGTAGTNTATATATGTATATACATATATTTAAACTGATACTTCTGACAAATTAGTAAATGTGACATGTTTGCAGAAAAAATACCAAATCAATCTTTAATTTTTTTAATTTAGGAAAATATTTATATTATGGGAAATGTTCCTTATTTGATTTTCCATTATGTTTCACCAATTTTGTCATTAATAGGCCCACTAATACATTAGTCTATTGTTCAATGTGTTTCATCTTTTCATATTAATTCAGTATTGTGTAATTTGTATTCACTTTGGTGTACACTCCTTTTGATCTGCATCTTATCACATTAATGATTTTATTACAAACAACATTGTATTATGAGACTTCAATATTCTGTTGACATATTTAAATGCTAATACTTCAAAGTTGATCAAAACACATGCACATGGCAAAAAGAAGGTCAATAAATGAGCAGCCCTAATACAGGGTTGACAGAGCTATTAGAAAAATATAAAACTCATTAATGACCAAAGTATCAGATACTTTTAATGTGAATAATGGCATAGGAATTTAGGAGTTGTTAATAAACTACTAGTGCATAATTTGCAATTAAACATATTTCTAAAAAAAACTCCAAAAAAAATGACACCACTTTTTTTGCCCTCATATTCCTTATTTCATTTATATCTCTTTCACCATCTCTGGTATCTTTATTTACAGTGTGCCTGGATTACTTTTGTTCTCTCAGAACATGTTGTGCATGTTTTTCAGGCTGTTACTCATATTCAGATGTTTCCCCTCTTCCACATATTTTTATTTCTGTGTATCTGTAGTAAAAGTGCAAAATCAGGAAGCTGAGGTAAATGTGAAGCTACGCAAAAAGAACTTTCTTTCATCCCTACTGCATGCAGTTCTGGCATAATTATTTTCAGAAATGAGATCATACTGGTCACCTTATAATATCTCCATGATAATCTACCAATTTTTCTTATGTAGTATCAGATAGCTGCAAACCAGAGATTATGCTTCAGTTGAGACCATTTAGGTGTGGGCAGCTGAAGATTCTCAAAGTCTGCTTTATTCTGAGAGTGAGCTTTTAAATTCTACTTTATTTTATTTCTTTAAATGCAGGTTTTGTGCAGATTTTGAGGTACAGGTTTTGTGAACAGTGCAGCATTAACTGTTGTTCAAATTACACTGCAACAAACATGCTCTGGGGTTTTGGTAAGTAAATAGCTGAAGAAACAGAAATAATACCATTTCTTATGAAAGCTAAGAGAGAGCTACAACATATTCAGGGTCCAAATGCAAACAAATGTTTCTGTTGGAAAACAAAATGGGTATTTAGTTGTTGGATTCACATCTACTCAGTTCAGAATTGTCTTCTCAAAAAGATGGGGCAGCAAACACAGAGTGATTCTTTCAACTTTAAAGCTACTCTTGCGAATGTCACAGAGCAGTATTTTAAGAAGTTAGAGCTGCTCTGACTAATGGCTGCTCAAGCCTCAAACAGCTGATGTTGTACTGTCCTGTACAAAACCTTTACCAGTTTTTGCTGGGTCACATTTAAATGCCTCTTTCACACACTAGGTAATTTGGCTTTATTCTAAGGTAACAATGTTTGTAGCCAGGTCTCTGGATCTGCAAGCTATTTTGTGCAGCTTGACCTTTCCGTCTGCATGCAGCCTTTCTGAGTCCATCAGCAGCTGCCTCTGGTGTCAGAGCCTGCCATCACACAGCACTTTGTGAGATCAGAACCACTGACACACAGGATATAAGTAAAAAAAAAATAAATTAATTTTAAAAAGGCAGGAAAAAAGCACAAAAAATCCACAGATATGAAATCGCCACTGGTTATATGGATCCTCAGAAGCAGAGACACTCTGCTTTGGTGTGTACTTCCCTATAGCTCTAAGGTTTCAACCTTGGAACTTGGCACAGGAATATGTCTTCTGCAAAGAAAGAAATTACCTTTGTTCAAAAAATTAAGATTTTTCTGGAATAATTTCTGAACATGTTCAAAATGCTGAAGAATGTTCCGTACTTTGTTTCACATGTCCCATGATACAAATAAAAACTTGAAAAATCTTCCCAAGCCTGTTCCTGAACCATTGCCCTTAGTCCAACATAATATTAAGAATGATTAAAGCTAATTCTCAAGTAGAAACTAATCTTCTGCTCTACTGTCACTGTCTCCATTCAAGTCAATAGAATCAAAATACAAGTGTACTGCAGACAATATTCTGAAGTTCCATAATTTTACCCTTGTCACCCATCTACATCCATCCAAAGGTATCTATCAGATACAAGGTCCCTGACATTGCTATCAGGATCATTCATCATGAACCTTCATCTGTCTTTCACCTCTCATTTGGATTCAGGAAGTCAATTTAATGTCTGTCCACCCTAGAATATTATCTAGTCATTGTATTTCCCAACAAGTATATTTGTGTTTTGTTTGGTGGTAGCCCAGCTGTTTTGTAGAAAGCGTCATCTAATCAGATGAAGTTGGTGCTTTGCATCCTTCTGCCACAACAACTTCAAAAAAAACAAACAATCACCCTTTGGCAGCAGGTAAACAGGGACTGTACTTAAACTCCTGATTGCTTGGGTGATTGATTTGGTCCCACTAAATATGTTTAGAAGGGCAGTTTGAGCCTCTGTAAACATATCTAAATTTGCTTTAAACTGTTTTTAAACATACCCCTGACTTCTTGGACACTCATTCCTAGTGTATCCCAGTTTTATCCTATCTCAAAAAAATTAGAAGTGTTTGAGTAACACAAAGTACATTTCTGTTTTTAGCAGTTGTACAGCACGTCCTGAACATGGGGGGCACAATGAAGTCCTCATTCCTGACAGGTTTCTAGGTAGTGTTATTATTTAAATTGCAGAAGAAAGGGGAAAGGGAAGGGGAAGGGCAAAGTAACAATTGAAGCAGAAGAGAAGGGGAAGCAAAAAAACTCAATAAACCAACTCTAAAGTCTTCCTTCTGTCAGCAATCCAAATCAGTCAAGCCCATTGAGACTGCAGGTAGGTAGGACTTGCCAGGCTTTGGCCACTCCCAAATATACAATTTTGACGCTGACTTCCTTTATTCTTATTCAGTCACTTCAGTTCCCATCTTAGTCTAAATGTGTTTGCAGCTTAGCACAATACTAAACATTTCTGCTTGCATGTTTTTGTGCCTTTCCAAAGATTTATTTGAACTCCCATTCCAGGTACCTCACACTTGCCAGGTTTCTTGTATAGAAGAAACATTTTCAAACTGTCCAATCATGCTTACTTCTGACTCAAATCTAATTACTGCCATTGGACCTGGCCTTGCTTTGGTCCTTATTTGTTCTTTGAAGTTACTAATTTCAGATAATTTAAAATTCATAAAATTAACTTCTTCAAGGAACTTAGATGCTTCATTATTATTAGGCATTTCTCTTTTTTTTTTTTTTTTTTTTCCCCAAGCAAATGCATGCAAGAGGTCCAGCCCTGTCTATTTGTATAATCTATTGAGCTGGGCAATCTATTTATGACATAATGGAAAAGCAGACAAGAGTGATGGGAGCCGTGTGCTTGGTATTAGCTGTTATAATCAATATTCCAGTCACGAACAAACTGTCAAAAATTAAGGATGCACAGAACTGTATTATTTTATCATGGGCTGGGTTATTTTCAAAGGAATCTGGGGGACTTACAGACCCAGCTCTCATTAAATTCTAATGGGAACTGGGAGTCACACTCTATTGAGCTGTCTTGAAAAAAATCACAGCAGTGGTGAATAATTCTTTGAGGTCACCCAATCAAAATAAATTCCATCATGACTTATACATACAGTTAACTTTTGGGGCTTAAATTCTTTTCTTTTAAAAGGATTAAAAAAACCTAAATAAATTGTATTTACATTTTTGTGGGATTTCAAATTATGTTTTCCTGGCAATAGCCTGGCTTCTTTTTTCCTTTTAAAGGTAAATTGGTTTTCATGTCATACTTTGTCTTCACAGTGCCACAATCCCATGAGAAAGTGATGAAAAATGTAACTGCTGATACACTTGCAGGGGGAAAAGAAGATGTGCCGTACATACTATGAGGTTTTCACATTCTACAGGTAGTTCTGGTAAAACAATGAAGTGTAATCAAATTTACTGTGAAATTAAACAGTAGGAATCAATAGTTCTCCAGCACTAATGAACTTTCATCTCTTCATATAACCTACCCAGCTTTTCTTCCATAATGTATTCATATATTTAATTTTGTGCAAAATTTTACAAGAGCCCTAACTACATGCTGGGCTTCTGTATAATTTAAATGGTCAAATAAGGAATGCAAGTGCAGCAAATCATCATGAAATGGAGCATTTCCCCTGCCCTTGCAGCAATCCTGTGAGCAATTGTCATCAAGGTGGCCTGCCATCCTCCCTCTGGATCAGTGTTAATGTATTTCCTCACATAGATAGGAGCATTTCTTTCCAGCTTCTTCCTCTTACCTCATGACTCTGCAGGAAAATATTACACAAATTCAAATTTTCACGCTTGCCAAATGGTCACTTTCACAGTGACTAGGGCCACATTTATAAATTATGTACATGGTGGAGGGGAACCTGACTCTCTTTTTGTAAGGTAGGCAAACTGCTCCTTCATCCTAATCCAAAGGACCCTGTTCTTGTCTCATCTTTGCAATTATAGAATTCAGCAAATCCATGGGAGAGGACTGCAAATCCAAGTTCACTGATGAGTTCAGTGATGCTGTTCTTTGCTGAAGTCATGTGTCTCTTGAGTTAATCCACCTTTTATTGTCATACAACCTGGGGTCTGTAGGTCTGCAGTCCTGCATCTGCCTTCATTTCCTGGAAGTATCACGTTTGTAGAATAAGAAACTTGCTTGCAGCTGGGATTTTTCTCCTGTCATTTGGTTTATCTGACATCAAGGTATGTAAAACTGAAAAGAAAAAAAAAAATCAATCAGAAGCTGAGGACCTTAATTATCAGTAAGAGCTTATTAATAGCAGTCTCTGTTTCCTCTCTCTTTTCCCCTCCTCCAAACATTCAATGATGGCACCACATACAGAAATTAGAAAACAGTGTAAGAGAGGCAATTTTCTTTTACAATGAAACCTTTGCTCTTACTGTTCCATGAAAGCAAGAGAAGGTTTGTTAAAATGTCATTAAAAGATGAGCTCCTGGACTGAATGAGAAAATAGATTTCAGACAATCAAAACAAGAAAGTAGTGAAGGGAATTTGATCAAAATATTGATATAACAAATAAGGAGACAGGAAAAGGGAGTGAGCAGCTTTTTAGACAAACTAAGTTTTCCCCCACTCCTTTCAATTTTCCATCATTTTAAAAGCTTTCAGGAAATATGTGAATATAATTATACACATATAGGTATGCATATAGGCATACATGCATAGACACACACATCCTCAGCTAATGTGAAACAGCATTTTTTGTAATATCTTATTCCCGTGATAACATTATAGCTACTGTTAAGCTAAAAACATGCCTATAATCCTTCACTCAGAACACAGATTTCTCAGAGCACAGTTCCAAGAAAACATATTTGGTGTTCCCTTTGTGACTATTATTATCAATAATAATTCCAAAATTTTCTTGTTTTATCACAAGTGCTTGTTTTGTTATGAATGAATATTTGTGAAGCTTATGATCTCATTACAATCAATAGCAATAACTTTCAGCAATAAAGGCAACTGAGTTCCAGAAAAAAAATCTACAGTAAAAGAATATGTATTTTTAACCACTTTAAAAATTTCTTTTTTCCCCTCCACTTAGAACATTTTTAAAGGTTACTGGAGCTACTGTTTTTCACACAGTCTTTGAAACTCCAGAGTACCTTCCATCAGCACCTACAAGGAAAGCCATACATTTTCAATCTGTTGAAAATAATTGTGTGGAAAAACCCATTCTGTTGCTTCCAGACACAATCCAATCAGTGTAATGGCTTTTGAGAAAGAAGGAACTATATTCACATTTCATTCATGTAAAGAATGAGATAATAGAAGACTTTCATGGTAGATGAGCACCCTGCAGGTACTGCAGTTTGCTGCAGCATACATAAGGCCTTGTTGGGTTCATTGCATAAGGGAAAAATCTCTCTTAAATCGTATTCTTCCCCCAGGCTTCAAATACATATTTTTTTAAATGGACTGAAGCAGGAACTGGAGGGATTTTGCATCCCAGTACGACTTTTGCTTTTGAATGGCTGCTCTGATGTTCTGGGAGAACTTGCCATAATTCTTGTCTTTCTTTAATGAGGTAAAATTGGCCCAAACAGCAGATAACATGGCCCTCATCATCACACTTGGATCATTATTTCCCAATCACACAAAGAAAAGCCCTAAAACAAAAACAACAAGGAAATGAACATCTTGTTTCTGGTGTTCTCTGTGCCTGCTCCCTTTGTGTGGTTTTCAGTTTTAACTGAGATTCAGTAACAGCAGAGTTCAAACGCAGAGTGGTTGCCAGCCAGTGTACTGCAGCAGCAGCACTGCCAGAGAGGTGCGGTTGTTTGACAAAGAAAAATGTTCCTTTGCTTTTTATAGCACACCATTGTTATCAGTTTCCTTTTTATTGTAGCGGGAAAGAGAGCAGCCACTTTTGTGTTCAAATGCTGTGCCCACGACAATCCCTTCTCAGCTGCTCACAACTGCCCAAATTACATCCCTCCTGACCTGAGATTGTTCACCTTCACTCTGCACACAGATGCACACATTAACAAAGACGTATCATTAGATTAGAAACTTGAGGGGAGGGGGGGGGGGGGGGGGGGGAAGA
>VXBX01005210.1:820681-851867 GCA_013400415.1 Scytalopus superciliaris | reverse complement strand
GGGGGGGGAGGGGAGAATGTAGAGCTGGAAACCTACAAATATGTCAGAGAAGAGAGTTTTGAGCAGTAGAGATTAGAATTTACTCTAACTTGACTCATTTGATCTTACATGTATTTACCAATTGATTTTAATTCAAGAGATGCTAATGCTTAACTGATATATAATCTATATGCATATATAAATCAACAATAGAAGATGCATGCAGGAAAAAATGAATTCTTGAGAAAAAGCTTTGTGCGGTTCAACATTGCTAAGAAGCATGAAAGATCTCTTCTTAGCCAGGTTTACTAGTTTTTACATGCAATTCTCATACTTCATTTTAGACTATCTGGTCTCACATTTTGGCTCAGTTCTAAGCAGCACTCAAGATAGATTACAGATATGTTGTCTTTCCAAAGCACCACTTTTATTACAGATATACAGGTTTGTTTTATTTGCCTTATTAATGTAACTGTCACAGGTAGAGTTTATATTAGTCTTCATCAAAGCTTTCCAGAAAAATAAAATATGTGGTGCAACTGTATCTGTAATACAGAATTTTTAGGTCTGAAATTGGCAGTCAGCAATTCACACCTGTTCACATACCTATGTTACGTGGTCCAGGTTAACACATAGTTGCAATTTCATGTGGCCCAAGTGAGTTCATTTAGAGATTTCTCATGAAGAGGAAAATTCCTGCATGATTTAGCACAGATTGTGAGTTCACTCACCCCTCCACAAACCTCAAAGATACAGAAAGAAGTGAGAGAAATATTTAAATAATTCTTGCTAGTTATTTGATATGTTACTAGTTCATTAAAGCTCTTTCATTCATGGAATGCTTTTAAATTTTGGTAATGCTAGTCTTACAGAGGTAATTTTCTCTAAGTTTGTTTTATTGCATTGGATACATTTTTGTGGAGACTAGGTGCTAACTATGCAGCTGAATTTAGAATTGAAAACACAAAATTTCACACTGAGGATGAATAATTCAGTTTTTAAGTTTCCAGCAAGATAATAAGTGGATTGCTGTCAAATGATCTTTATCTTATTTGTCAAGATAAAGCACAGTCCCAAAACCATAAACAGATTGTAAAGGAGACATTTCCTTCTTAGCCTTTCTTTCACACTTTCAAAGATCTTTGCAAATCTGTCCAGCTAAATTAGAGTACTTTTTTTTTTTCTTTTTATAAACTGGTACTTTTTAAACAAGAAAAGTCTTAGTTTATGCACCAGTATGGAGAAAAGCTTACATGCCAGTCCTTTTAAAACTGTTCATATATTTAATTAGTGCATGCTGATATCTGTAAGCCCTAACATCAATTTTATTTTACAACATAGTTAAAAAAAAAGAAAACCACCAAAAATAGGCGCACATTTTTCTATTTCTGACATTTAAAGCTTCAGCCAATATATTCTATCCCCTAGACTTATAATCTATTTAAGGTTAGGTAGCTTTACCTCTAACCATAGCTACTATAGTATTTTTCTCATTATGACAATGAGAAAAAGAATATCTTCTCCCTTTTCAGTCCCCCCTTACTTTCCAAAAGTCCCTCTCCCAAAAATGGCATCCTGTTCAAATATAGGAAAATCAACCTCTTCTCTACCTATCTCTTTGAACAGTGCCTCAGAAAGAAAGAAGAAAAAAAGAGTTCTGACTAAATTTGGAACACATTTCCAAGATAAACAGTAGTTTTTCACAAGCAACCACTTTGGACTCACATCAGGACCTCAACTTACATAAATCAACATAAAATGTGTTTGAAATTTACACTCAAGGTGCCTCACTCCTTTATTTCATTTTACCTTAATTGTGTTCTTTTCATCATTCACTTAAAAATTATTTTCATATTAAGGAATACTTTTTTTAAGTTCCCTCTTTCAAATTTCCTTAAAAAGATGAAATTGGGAGCTTTTCCAATTACTAAATTTCCTCTGGAAAGTCATACTGATATAGGTAAAGCATATTAGAATAAGCAATTCTATTCTCGAAGAAGAAATTATTTAGAACTCTAGCACTAAATATACACAGGGACTTTGTCAACTATCTACAGTTTTAGGCAATACTGTCCAACATTGGATTGTCCCACACAGAGATCTCAGAGTCACTAAGGTTGGAAAAGACCTTTAACATCATCAAGTTCAACCATAAACCTAGTACCACCATGTTCACCACTCTGCCATGTCCTCAAGTACCATATCCAGATGTTTTTTGAACACTTAGCAGGAATGAAGCTGACAGGTGACTGAATTGGAAAGGAGCAAGAGGGGACTCAGGCCGTGTCCCCACAGGGTGTGCCAGGGGATAAGGACCCTGGGGATTACAATTGCACTCGCTCACTGCCCATGCCAAGGAGACTTTTCCCTGCCTCTTTACATCTAAAGGACTGACCTTATCCACAATACTGAGGGTCCTTCCACTGAGGGCCCTTCTTTACCTCCCTCCTAGGAATTTCTTATCCTCTGAAGTAGCTGATGGCTGAAGTCATTGGTTCCTCTGAATGCTGCCTTTAGGAACTCAGGCTTTGCATTTTACAGGGAACCTGGATCTGACAAAATTCATAATCAAGAGGCCCTGGCATGATGCAGGAGAAGCTTGTTTCATTGTGGTACCTTGACACAACCCTTCTGATATCTTACCTCTGAGCAACTACTGAATCCCTCTCCCAACCTTCAAACAAGGGGTCATCAAGCAAAGAAGATAACAAAAAGTTCCCAATACTTCTTTATCCCTCAGAGTCTGTCTTCAGTGTGCTTTTTTTATTTTTTTTAAGAAACACTTGACCAGCATTATCCAAATATCATGTTTAGCACATACATTTCCCAGAGAAATATGTTCCATTTCCACAGCCCTGTTCTTCTCCCTGTGATACATGTAGCAAAACAACTATGACTGAGGAGCGAAACCAAAATGCTTCACTGTTTTTCAGTATTTTCTGTGTTTCTTTTTAAATAATAAAATGGCTGAATCAGTATCCCTTTTAATGAATGTAATGAATTACCCTTTGCATAAAAGAGTGACACATATCTCTGTATTTAATGTTTCTGAGAGATAATCACTTATCATTGGATTACAAGTTCCTTTGGGGTTTGTGAGGGGGAGGGAAATGAATTTTCTTGGTACTCAGCAAATTAAACAGCATGTAAAATTACGTGTCTTTTCCATTGCAGTCTGAAGAGGGGGCATGTTTAGGAAGAAGTCACTCCAAACTTGTTGTCTTACCCATCTGACAGATGCTAGACATACTGAATTTCTAAGTATTGTCTGCTTACATAGTGTGAAAAATGTCCCTACCCCAGCAAGATGCTTATGGTGAGCAACAGTGAGTGGCTGGGCCCAGAAAGCAAGGATCTGCACGGACAGCTGTACGAGCCCTTACACCCTGCTATACACCATGCAGGAGCAAAGAGAAATAGCAGGAACTCCTACTTTCAGTGCCTCCTGTTAGGATATCCAAACACACTTATTGCTGTCATTGCACTGACTTGAGCGAGAGTGAAATTCAAATGCTGGCTTTTCTGGAAGAGTTATGAGCTTTCTGCCAATTAATGCATAGGAGACTTTATTGTGCCTAATTAATGCATTAATTAATACTTTGTGCTTAGAAACATGTTCCTGCAGTGGAAGAGCTTCATAAGAGATGAGGGAGGTATTTTACTGGAAGATGAGGGGTACTGAAAAGCATGTGTTTCAAAGCGTTATTGCTGTCTAAAAGAAAATGGTGAAAAACATTGTATTTGGAAGTGTTCCATAGTCTCATTTCTTCCCCTTACTTTGTACTAGTTGGGCTATTTACATGAAAACATCATCTTTGTTCCTAAAGAGTTCATCTGCTGCTTGCTTCCTGCCTGAAGTCAAAATAATGCTATGTTTGTAATATTTTAATCACCTCTACTGCAAACAATTATGAAATTATAAACAGAAGATTATGACTTCAAGTGGGAACTAAGTGGCTGAAGCTGATGAACTCTTAAAAGCAAAGATCTTGTTATCATGCAAATGCTTCCAGTAATGAAGAAAAAGAAACAAAAATCATGTTAAAAAAATCTAAATATGAGTATCTAGATCATAGACAGCAGTCAGTCTTTCAGACAAGTTAATGGTAGTTGAAATAATTTCATAATAAAATTATAAAGCCATGCTAGCAATTATTATTTCATTATATATCCATTTTTGCTTCTGTAATATTTTTTTCATCATCAGAATTTTGTTTTGAAAAACAGAATCCTCCTAGGGCCTACCATTTTTTAAATAGCATCTCATAATTTTCTGTAGATAGCATATGTTTTTCACACCTCATATTTGTTTATGGCAGTTACATCCAATAAAGCAAGGCATGCATGGATTATACTACATCTTCTCTCTCCTTCCAGTTGAACAGTGTTGAGGAAATCAGAAATAAGCCTAAAATGTTCAGTTTCACAGGTACCAACAGAAGAAGCCCATAAGCCTACCTTGATGCCAGTGCCTGCACAGCAACAGTGCAGGTGTTCTCCAAATCCTTCACCTCAACTGTGCGCACTGCTAGCAGAGGGAAGGGTTATCCCTCAGACTTGCTCTTTTATCCCCAAGGCAGGATATACTGAGAAAAAAAATTTGACACCAACCTACCTTCAGAAAGAGTTGCAGTGATGTACCATCAAATGCGCAACCACTCCTCCTATTTCACAGCTTTTCCTTAGAGGGGTGATTACAGTTCTGCTTAGCATATCTTTGCAGGTTTCATTGATATCGCTCCTCTGATTGACATCGGCTTAGCAATGCTGATCAGCTGAGCGACAGGCACTACTCAGAGACACCTGCTGTTCTCATGCAGGCCATGGATTTGGATTGCCCTGAGAATCCCTGGCAAATCCTGACACATCCACTTTAAAAGCTGTTTGCTCCCAGTGTGCTCTTTGAACTGCACTCAACCTTTGCAATAAGTGGCTGGATATTTATGGCTATCACTGAATTCTATGTGCTGTTTAGGAACCTCTGCACAAGATTCCTCTAAACTTGCCTTACGTATTTTGGAGCGTGTTTTATTTCTGGCAGCCAGGTGGGTGGCCTGAAAGGCCATTTTAGAGATGGCAGTTGCTGCCAGCATAAGAACTGGACAACATTAACAGGATACTTCCAGGGTCACTGAGTCAGGTAGAGGTGATCTGATCCAGCAAAGGTGATTGCACCAGAGGACTGAGGTGTAGCCCAGTCTCCAGGGGGCAGAACTGGTCATAGCAAAGGTGAAATCAGGAAGAGAACCCTAAATTAATATCAACTCCTTATGCAAGCAGATTGCATTTTGAGCACTGAAGTCATGGTGTACATACAATTGCCTTAAAGTGCCTATAAAGGTGGATGGAGGTGAGATTAAGGCTATGGCAAATATTTACATCATGATTTTTTTTATGTTGGCACAGTAATCAGGTGAAAATAGAGGTTTATCCAGAACTGGACTTCGAGAAAATGGCTGATATTTGTTAGATGAGAGGGTTTCAGTATATTTGCTTCGCTAACTGAAGCTACAGTTACTCTAAAGACATAATTGTACGCCACGTGATGAGAACAACACAGACTATAAAAACAACTTCCAAAAGACAAAACCAGTCATTGGGTGAAATTTGTCATCTCAAAGGACTGGTAAAAGACTCAATTAAGACTTGTTTTGGTAAGGTTTACTACCTTTCATGGAGTCTCCACCTTCAGTAAGAATTAATGCATACAAGTATTAGGTTTTATTTTTTAAGTAAATTTCTGGCATTGTCTTGCAGGGAAAATCTTGAATATATTACTCAGGTGCACTTTGAAAGTGCCTAAATAAGAAATCTATTTCAAAAAATACTACTTTTCAAAATCTCATGAAAAGGAAGACTTTTATCTTCAAGTTTATTTCAGTGTTAGGTTGCCGAAAATGAAATCTGTGGTACTTCAGTCACATTTGCACAATAATTTGAACATTTTTGTGGAAGTTCACCATACTCTTTCCTACCTAAAGTTTGCTTTCAATTTGATACATTTAATAGTTATTAACAAACCCATATCAAGAATTTCAAAGGTTATCTATATCAAAGCACACACATTTATATCATGTAAAGCCTTAGTTCAGCTATAGAAGCATTTAGATATCTGTATCTTATTTCTCTTATTATTCTTTCTTTGATGACTATATGACAGCAAGAAATTTCACACCATCATTTATATTTTATATATTCTTTCCGTAAAACTTCTTTGCAAAACTCACATAGTTGAATGGAGAAACTATTCTAGTTTTGGTCATAGTCAAGACAATGTTTTTTATAAACTTCTTGCTCAGCCTTGTAATTTAATGGTAAGTAAGACAAGTTCAGATTGTTTAAATCTATAGAACAGATTAGCAAATCAGCTTTAAAAGAAAAAGAAAAAGAAAAAAGTAAAATCTTCTCTCATTTGCTCAATACAAAAATTGTATTCTGAAGATACAGAAATCAGAAAGACAAATAAAATGCATTATACTTTAGTAGCCTAAACATTTCTAAGTCAGAAGCATGAATTCAAGGATTTTAATCAATGTGATACATTCATTTTCCTCTTAACTATACTTGTTATAGACATGTTTTATTCTGCTTAAAATAGTGTTAGGGATTTTTTCTTTTTTAAGATCAGTGAAATTCCTCCTATTTTTCCTGCAATATGGAAGAAAGTTATGTGCTTTCAAAGTTTCTTTTCTAGCACTCTTTGTAGAAATAATTGAAGGTAGAATGTACACCTCTTTCATATAGAAAGACATTAATATTTTTAATTGGGGTCCTATTTAAAATTCTGAAAGAAATAACAAATAACTACATCTAAATGCAGTGATTGGCATTTTGCAAGGCTAACATTTCCTAACCATTCCTAGATCTTTTTACTATCACTGCTTCTTTTTCTCTTACAAGGCCATGCACAAGCTCTGTACAAGCAGCTATTAATAATTTTGCTAGATTTGTAATATCAGTGTGCTGTTCTAATGAAGATTCAAGGAGCAAAGAGGCAGCAGGCCAAGTATTTTCACAGACACACTTAGCAAAGTGAGATATACAACAGTGGAAATTATTTTTTTCTTCTCAGTCTGTGAGATGCTATTGCAACATGCAAATGCCACAGTGTAATTGTACAGCAGTAGACTTCTATCATTTTCTACAGCAGGAAACAACCAGTCCACTGTAACAGGCATACTTCTCTATTATCCCTGTCTAGTGTCTCCAGCCAGAAAGCAACAACAGCAGTTCCTCCTTGGTCAGGTCTCACTTGGGACCATGTAATTACCATTGTGGTGGATCAGAAGCAATTAATTTTATTCCTCTTGCTTTAAAAAGCAGCAATCAAAAGAGGGGGATGGTGAGGCTTTCAATGCCAGAATTCAGTTCAACATGGAGATTACACAATTAAAATTAAAAAATATCAAGAAACAGAAAAGCTAAAATAGTATACCTCAGCTGGCTTACAGTGAGAGTGCTAAGAGGAACAATGCCAGTTTATATTCTCTAAAGATCTATTGCAGTTCAGACATTGCTATTACTAAACCCTATTTCTTATTAATTCCAAAGTGCAGTCTTTTTTACTACATCAAGCTATGTTGTTTGATTGTTCTTATTCAAATCTCGGCTAGGAGATGGTGATGTAGCCTTCTTGGATAAGTGTGAGTCACTATGGTTATCGCCCCTCGTGGTGCATATTTACACAGATCCTAATGGTTTCACTCTAAGAAACAAGACTTCTGAGAATCAATTAGAGAGATTTGTCTAACTTGTTTCCAGGCTCATATTGCGTTTCAAAATAAGAAATCAACCACAGTAATAAATCCTGTCTGTCATCACATCCCTCGCACATCACAGTTGTAAAATAATTTGGAAAAATATATGAGTTACATCCTTTCAAATGTCCACTGAACTTCACACAGTGAAAACATACTGCTCATGAAGAGGACACCAGTTGTTTGTGATGTACATTAGGATGGTTGAGTATGCTCTCAGACAACCATCAAATTTTTGTCTGCCCTCACTGAGTTTGCAGCAGACAAACAGGCTTGCTTGAAAGCTGGTCGACAGGTTGCTCTGTCATCTTTCAAAAACAGTATCCAGGAAAGAATGTTCTGTATGCATAAGAGAGCAGTAGCCTTTGTTAGACATGGTCAAAAGGAAGAGACATTCTAAAATATATGACAGAAACTATCTTAGATCTAGTAAACCATGCTCTAATATCATTTGGAACCATGAACTCCTCAATCTGACAGCAAAAGTATATGCTAGTTCTGACCCACTGTGATGCTTTTGAAGAAGAGACTGCAATAAAAATGATGTACATGCTTTGCTAAATGATCCATTTCTATTCAGATAAAAAAACCTCTCTTAACATCTGAAAATGTTATCTCATCTCTTTTGAAACTGAATTGGCTTGTCAATAGACTTGCATGGGTGAATTGTCTTGGGCTATTTTGTAGAAGGTTTATGGGTGGATAAATATATAGGGAATATGAAACAGGATCAGATTATGTTATGTCTGTCATATCACAAGCTAATCATTTTATTTACTTATTTCCTGATATTTATTTTAAGGTTTGGCCTTTTTTATTTTTTTAATTGGATGTGGGGTTTAATATTATTAATATTATTATTGAAAAACCTCCCAGGTGAAAACATAGATACCTCTAGTGTTGGGAATCATGCATTTGCCTTATTACTTGACAGCACCCAAAAAAGGTAAATAACTAAATGCATACTGTTCAACTATCCTGCAGTGACTCATCTGAAGTCTCTTCCTTCATGTTCTTCCCTGTTATGCAGGTCACAGGATGTTAGTAGGGGTAGCACAGAACTGTCATAGTCTTTTGTTTTGGGAATGCAGGTGCCATACTGGCAGCAGGAGGCTGAAATAAGAGAATAATTACAGCCCCTGTTGTGGTCAGGAAATATGTTCCCCTCCCCACTCATAATTTGTGCCTATCTGCTGCACAATCCACAGCTCACCTGCCATATAGTTCAAGACCTGGACTACCATCAGTAGATGATGCTGTATGTGGGAAAGTCCTTCTCTTAAACTCCAGCATGCAGTCTTATCACATGAGACAGTGCATTAACTCACAGACATCAAAACTTCAGAAAATAAGGAGCACTGTAAGAACAGTTGTGCTTGCAATCTTAGGTTTAAGTTATGAGGTGTGGTATTACATTTACTATGTAAGTGGAAAGGTTAAGTTGGACAGAAAACCAAGGCCTTAACTTCATTAGCGGTAGTCCACTCACTGCATCTGTGTTCACACTGCCATAACACCACTATATTTTTCATTAGAGTATTTTCCATATATCACAGTAGAGAGGAACATATTCAGACCCAGCACTCAAGGCAGGGGAAAGGGTTTGCAAGCAATTTAGCATGCAAGAACAACTGTTAGAAAGTTTTGGCTTGTATTAATGTTAACTTTTTAATGCTTTTGTGAGGAAAGGCTAATACTCTTTTAAAACAAACATATTGGATTACAAAAAACAGAATAAAGTTTGTGCATAAAGTTGTTATACGCACACACACACAAAAATCCATTATCAAAGCACACACACTAACTTCAGCAATCATTTGCTTGTTAAGTAGGAGTGATATGGAGATGGGTTGAGGTAAATGGTTTTGCCCTGTATTACTCGTGCATCTCTGGGTAAACAGTGTTATACCTCAAGAACAGCCTTAGCTTAGATTCTGTTTTATATGGTACAGTCAGAGTTTGAACTCCAACCTGTTTGTACCATTTGTGCCATACTAAGGATCTTAATGGAAATATTGAGGAACCAAAGGCAAAAATGCATTTATTATAATATGCAATTTGAGCTCCTAGATATTTGTAGGAGGGTTTTGTTGGGCTTTTTTGTTTGTTTTGGGTTTTGGGGTTTTTTTTTGTTTTGGTGGTTTGGGGGTTTTTTTGGTTTTTTGTTTTGGTTTGGTTTTTAGTTTTTTTTTTCAAAAATTCTTCTGGTGTTCTGTCTATCACAGTCTGCATTTCTGTTCCTAGAGATGCATATTCAGTACTGACAATCTGGATAAATACCAGCCTACCAGGAGGGGAACCTGTTTAATTACCTGGATTCTTTTTTCAGGAAACAGCTTTCACGTCTTAAGTTGGACTAGTTAACATTGGTGGCTGTCAGGTTTCTGGCTTGCAAATGAAGAAATCTGCTGGTCCTAATCCTTGAGGAATACCCAAGAGTACCAAACCTCATGCATAAAGTCAAAACATACAATCTGATTTCCATACAGAACAAGAATATTTTGCTGATAAGGACTTCTCAAGATTACTGTACTTACCTTTCTTTAAAATTATTTTTATTATATTGAGACAACACCACAACATGATTGCTACCTCAATCATGTCACCTGGGTTCATTAAGACATTTTACTAGCTCCATTTTTACTGACATGTTTGAATCATTCTATGGGGTTTTTTTAATAAACAAAAGTTATTATGAAAAGCCTGCCTCATGGCAACATATACACCAAAAATATCAATATAAAAATCCTTCCTTTCAAACCTAACCATCAGCTCAGTTGAAAGGGCAACCTTGTTGCTGTATAAGTAACAGATTATTTCACCCCTGTACAACTTCCCTCTTTAAATACAGGCTTGAGTCAATGTAAATCAGTTTCTTTACAGTAAATCTGAACGTTAAATAACTACAAAGCTCCAGGTTTTTGAAAGGAAAGTGAATCCTCTTATAAATCATAAAAGAGGTTTGCTGGCATCAGATATTCTATTAAAAAAAATCTGCATGGCCCACTTTACCTTTCCCCATACAACACATTTTTCAAATAAAAGACTGTGTACACTTTTCTGCATTTAAAAGATACCACTAGATTCAAAGAACATTAAGGATGGCAAGTTAAATAATAAAAAATGCTGGAAATCAGGTGGGGTTTTCTACTTTAAATTGTAAATCAAAGTCCGTCACTGTGGGAGCTGAATGTCTTCCATATAAAATCAATACCAATATAGCAAATTTCTCACAGTGTTTCTAGCATTTTCATACTTATCAGCTTTGACATCAGAATTTTGCCTGTACATGATTAATTCAACTGTGCTGTTTATGTGTATTGCTGATATAATCTTTAATTAGGTAATTACCTGGTATTTTTCAACACAATGCACAAGATGACTAGCTCTCTCTTCATGAGCAGCTAATCAATATTTCCTCTTATCCTCCTGTTTATTGTGTAGTTCTGACCTTATTTATCCCAGAGTCTCTTCACTGAGCAGAAAAGTATTAATTTCTCAATAGACTTCTTTGTGATATGGGTGTCACCACAATAGGACTCAAAGGTAAAAAAGGTAAAAAATCTTTGCAGTATCCTCAGTAGGTAAAACTTTTGGAAAATTAAGACCTAGGGAACAATTGCTCTCTGGTAGTATCTGAAAGTTTTCTTCTGGCCATGCTTTTGGACTTCTATCAAAACTACAGAATGGGAAAGAAGTGAAGTGGCACACATCTAGGATTTTAAAAAGACATTTTAAGTATTTTTCCATTGAGTGGCTCTCACTGTGAAACAGATGAAACATAAATATGTATGTATGTATGTCCTTCTTTATAGTCTTGACACAAAGAGCAGAATGCCTTAAGAACAACACAGTGGGAACATACACTTTCCTTGTCTGCCTCTTCAAGCTTTCACAGTACCTACACATCCTCTTACACAGCTTTGAGAAGACAGAATTCTTGGGGTAATGTCCCAAATACTAGACATTACTTCATCACCCAGAGAAACTGGAGAAATAAGAGGTATTAATTAGATGTTCACAGAGAATTTCAATATCTTCCTGGCTATGAGTTTGAGAATTTGAAATGTATATGGAAAGAAGTTGCGCTGTCTCCCACTACCAATGTTTCATATAGCTTTTTAAATTTGGAAGTTTGAGCATGAAAATTTCAGAAGGTGAAGTTTTTATGTGTCCCATTTACTTTGCAGTGCTAGTTCTGAATGGTCAGCAACAGTTATTATCCACTTATCATCAGCTTAAAACCCAGGGGAAGTAAAATACCCACTAAAGTTCACAGAGGAATTTAGAACTTTAGCAGTTCCAGCCACTGTGACATTCTCCTAGTAAGAAAAATATTTGTTTCCCATTTAAACACCAAGTACATCTTACGGATTTTCCACAGCAGAAGTAGAAGGAAATGAAGGTCTAGAAGGAAAATAAAGGTTTCTATGACCATATATGCTGCACATGGTACTTACAGATTTTCAGACAATTGACATATAGATCACCATCTCCACAGCAGGCTAAACATGCAGCTTTCAGCTATAGGGATAAATAGAGGGGGTAGATTCAATGAAGCTACAGTTTATGCACAGGTTATCTTTAGTTTAGCAAGAAATCAACTAACTTTACATTTGAATTTTTATGCCCTGAATCTACTTTGGTCTGAAAACAAATGGTTAGTAGTCAGTTTTCTCTCTCTTTATTCTCACAACCTGACAGACTGAAGAAAATTAAAGACAAAAAATGTCAGTCCTTTTTCCCTTCCTCTTTTTCTATTTCTCTGTAAAAGGGAAAAATGAAAGCCCAATAAATATAGCTGAGGGAATGATGTCTGAGTTGTTGCCACACTGCACATATTCTTATAGCCTTCTAAATCGTAAAATGTTAACAGCAAAACTAAATCTTGACATGTTGATAGCTAAAACCATACTGCAATATGGCACATCAATTGCCTGTTATGTTTTTGAGGACCAAAAAATATTCTCTTCTGTACCATTAACATAAATCAAACTGGCTAAATCACTGGAATACTCCAGGTGCCTCTTTTTTTCCCTCGTATGGCACAATGGTTGATGTCAGTGCTAGTGGCAGAGTGGGGAGCAAAGAAGAGGGGGAAGGGAAATCAGATAGACTGTAGATTTGCAGAAGGGTTCAGTACACAAATCAAGCTCAATAAGCTTGTCAGATGAACACTCACATTAAACAAAATAATAACCTGTCATATGATATTAAACAGCTTCTTTTCTCTTTCTTTTTCCTTTTTTTTTTTTTTTTTATTGCCAGAGGAGCAATGCAGACCTGTAAGTACAGTACCAGAGTTGCATTTCCCAAACTATGAGCAAATATTGGAAAGTCTTCATACCCTTAGCTGTTGCCAGATGTTGGTTCTGGCAGGAGACAGCTTTCCCAAAACTTCATCATTGCTGAATTATGGCCAGCAGAAAACAAAACAAACAACAACAAAAACATACAAACAAATATATATAAGTAAAATCTCTAGTTCTGCAGATCTGTAAAATTACTATGCACAAGTAACATTTGACTCAGCAGAAAGGTGTCAATTAAAATTAAATAATAGAAAAAACACAATCCAATTGGCATTTGACTGCTTTGGATGTTTGGAGAGCTAACTCTCACGCCTTAGCTAACTAAGTTAGGACCTCAGCATCCTCTCTGCTAACTGCCAGTAACTGATTTCTCTCAAAGCAGCATTATCCAACCTCTAATAAATATTTAATTCTCTGATGGTGGCAAAAGTTCATGCTGGAATTCCTCTACTCCGAGAAAGAATGGAACTCATAAAATTGCAGGGTTCATTCAAGGTAATCTGTCTATGAACTAATTTTTTTCATAAGAAATTCTGTTTCATGAGCTGTTTCAATTTCAGACCACTAAAACTGTAATTAATGGTAATGGAGTGACTAGACCTCATTTGCCTGATGAGTGCACAGTCCACCTGATGCCCGTTCTTATACAAGGGTTTGCTGCTGTGTTCAAACGTGATTATACGGGTTAACAGCTGAGAGATATGAATTCATTTCTGATGTTGTTTATATAATCTTGACTTCTGCTTTAGAATCTGTGCTTCAGTTACTCCTGACTGTAAAGGTGAAAGAAAACCTCAAATTATGCAAATCACTTGTAGTTTTGTGCATAGGGGAGTCCTAGCTATATGTACAGAGCATTAGCCAATTCATTCTCCAATGTAATTAGGTTGCTTGTAGCTAATTCTCTTTGTATCATGATGTATTACAAAACTGTTATTAAAGACCATATTTCTGAATGCCTTTAAGAAATTATGTTCTGGTTCTGTTCATACTGAATTTGATGGCAAATTTTCCATTAAATTCATTGGTTCAGGATCACAGCTTAATGAGCATAATTCTTTGAGTCTGCTCTTGGTATAACAAAGAGTTTACATTGTACTGTAGTCTTTGTTCATTGCAACATTCAGGATATAATCAATATATCATTAAAGGAAACTCATTAAATGTGCATCTACATTCAGAGTGACTCAGATTAAGATTTTAATATAAAAGATACTGTAACAGAAAGAGCATATATTTGTACATGAAGGAGACCTCAGATACAGAACTATTTGCTGAAAGAATACCTCAAGTCCTCAATCTCTCATGTCTATAAATTGCATTTATAATTGACAGCTCATTAACAAGTTATTATGGCTACTGAATATAGTACAAACAGAGGCAGTGCAGCAAAGGAGACAAAAAATGAATTCATGAAAGGGAAAACAGGAAGGTACTTTTCAGTTGAAGGGTATGACTTCATTAATGGCATTTGTGTTCTCTTTTTTCTGCATTTGAACTGCTACAAACAGATATCTTGATAAGTACCATTTCTCACTACCTGAGGAAAAATGTGTATGCTATATGTAGATAATAGACCAGCTGTATAACCATGCAGTGTTTGCTTTCCACAAACAAGATTTAGGAATTACAATTATTAGAATTCTACTAAATTGCATATAAAGTATTTAGGAAATCAGTAAATATTTCTATACCATATACAGAATGAACACAGCAGTCTTCATAGTGCAGCTTAGGAAATATTATTTCTTCTTTACACTGACAGCCCTCAGAAAGGTACAGTGACACTCAACACATTGCCATTTGACCTGAATCTTTATGCAACCACCTATCATATGCATTTTAATTATTCTATTAATTATTCTATCTATTAGGAAAGATAGTACCAAAGGAAAAATATTATTTTTCAAGTGCTTGAGATCACACATAGAGAGATAGCTTCAGGGTAGAAGGGTAACACATCTTCCCTGAGTTTTAGTACCATTTTAAAGGGAGTGCACATGCTCTGGCAGCCTTGGTTTACACAGTTCCACAATTATTTATCAGTAGAACAGGATCAATAACTCCTGCAAGAATGCAACACCAATACTTCAGATTATTTAAATATGATCTTGTTCTTATACAGTAATATTAGTAACAGGAACATATGAAGTAGCCAAAGCAGACGTCTTTAAAAAATAAAGGAATCAGCACAGAAAATACAGTGCTGACAAAAGGTTATACTTCTATCTACAGGCAAAGAAACAGGAAATTTATAGGAGTAGGAAATTATGTGCATGTTCAGTGTCTTAGAGATTATTTTTTATTTCAAAAGGTTACAGAAAAGGTTACAAAATCACAGAATGTGTCAAGCTGGAAGGGACCTGCAAGGATCATCAAGTTCAACTCTTAGCCCTGCACAGGACCATCCCCAAGAGTCATACCACGTGACCAAGAGTATTCTCTAAACGCTTCTTCTGCTTCCTGAGTAGAAGATATGCCTCTTCTCTAAAGCATGTGTCAAGACTGGTGAAGAGGATCCTAAGAAAATGCGACTGTTTTTGAAAATTCATCACGAAAGCACTTAAATCATTGCTTTCAACATTGTTCATAGGAAGACAATGAAGCCTCTGCATGGCTATCTGCTGAAATCCACTTAATTTCAAGAATTATATGCTTGTGGAAATGTGTGAATACCATTTCATACAGAGACTTTTAGACAAGATCATTTAGATCTTATATTTAGACAGATCTTTTAGACAAGAAGGAAGATTTCACTTTGCATTTTACCAATCTTGTATCAATGAATTGCACATATAGTGACAAAATTGACTTAAAGATTAACATAGTTAAAGACAGAGAGACTCAGAACTACAAGACCAGAAGATGAGCTAAAGGTGATAGCACCTATATTTCATTTATTTTAAATTGTGTAATAACACTACTTATCATGTCATTTTTCAGAAGTGCAACTGGCACCCAGACAATGGGATTTAGACAGTCAGCATCACTGAAAACATCCTCTGGTGATGACTCAAGTGCCTTTATTAAAGCTACAAAGAAGTTAATGGCTGTACATATATGTGTACCTATTACAACAAAACTCACATTACATTTCAGTCCCGTGTCATAGCATTAACAGGTCACATCACAACATCAGGGGTAGAAATCTCCTGAAAACCATATATGTTATGATTCTGTTGATGATAGGATGCACATGAACAACAAATTTTTTAAAATGGAGGAAAGAAAGAAAAAAGACAACTGTATGTACAATGCTTAAACTTCATTTGTTTTAATGAACCTGGGTATCACATTCTAATAAGTGTGAAAATGGAGAACAGCCAGTGGGAACTAAAGCTTTGATAAGTGTCCAAGTCTGGCCACATAATGAAATGGAAAACTTTTTGATTTTTCCCTGAGAAGGTTCTCAATAGTAGACATTTACAAAAATATGTTGATATGGATTTAGAACTTGAACTGAACATCATAAAACTTTGGAACATGCCAAAAAGCCATGAGAATCTGTGTACTTGTTGCTGGAAATGTTTACTGGTAAAATTCCCTGGAAAGTGCAACAGCAAAAAGAGGCTTTGACGCTTCTTAATAAAATGAGAACATTGATTTTCTTTATTTTAACACCCCAAAATTCCTCTGCTTATTCTGAAAATTCTTTGGAATCAGATTGCTGTGCAGACATTCAGATTTTTTTCCAGCTAAGATTAGTCTAGCACTTCTGTTCTAAATTGCTGTCTTCAGTGATAACCACGGCTAGTAACTCATTCTTAATTACATAATCCAGAATGAAGATTAGAAAAACAATTTCAGTCTAAAATTAACATAGGTCTTTTATCAAAGCATTTTTTTAAGTATTTTGTATTTTAAGGGGGTAAATTTTTGCTGATACCTTTTGCAATGTACATGAAATCAACAAGGAAGGAAAAGGAAACCTAGGTGCTTTGCGGTCTCAATGGAAAATACCCATTTTTCTCTACTTTTCCAAAGCTCTGTCAGTAGGGAATACTCAAAGACAGTCCTTTTTGATCAGTGGTAAAGTAGGTGTCTCTTCAAAGTCTTTATATTTAGTGTAGTGGGTTATTGAGAATCATGTAGTCATGACAAAGTGACATTAAATGGCCTTGTTATACTCTAGGTCAGATTAATTATTCCTTCTGGCTTTAGAAATCTAACCAACATAGGAATGAGGGGCAAATGTTAAATATGTATTTTAGATTATTATTTTTATGGTTATGGTAATCCTATGTTACAGGATAAACCAAAATTCCTTTATAATTTGCAGAGGCTGTGGAACTTAAGAGACTGAAATATTACAAAATTGCTAAAAAATGATCTGCTTTATCGCCCCCCCCCAAAAAATACAATTATTTTTTAAACCACAGAAAAGATATATGAAACCAAGTCAATGATATATCAAAACCTATAAGGAAATAGGACACTATGAACCAAAATGTGAAGCTCTGATCACTTTTTGCAGGTATGTTTTTAGATCAAACTGCAAGTAAGTAATTCAGTATTGATTGTTAAAATACCTTATCATATTTACTGGAGCATCTGGGCAGATATTTGTAGCAGCCATGTGGGAATGAAAAAAAATGGAAAAAGAATGAAAAAAGCAAAACTACTCAGAATATTTTAAGTTCAAATCATTTATTTTTTATAAAAATAGTTTCAGAATTGAGAAAAAAAGTCCTCCTCTTTCCCCACCCCAGTGGACAAAGAGGCTTGGTTCCTCTCACTTTTGTATCACTACAAAAATGACATGTCCATTCAGCTGACTTTAAGCCACAAGCCCACACTCTGACAGTATCATAAGCAGATTTTCCTTCTCTGAACAAATCATCACTTTGAAGTCCACATCTCCCATAAGTCCCTGACAACAAACATATACACTACCAGCCTACAGAAAGACATAGTTATTTAATTAACCATACTGCAACTACCAGAGAACTACCTTCCTTCAAGGACTGAATTGATCTGGTGGATCATGCTTTCTCTATCTTGCAGTACCACAAATATAACAGTGAAATTGTCAAAGGTATCCAACTGAAAATACAATTGAAAGAGACAGTAGAAAAGAAGAAAAGTCAACATGCACCTTTTTTGATCTCATCAGAGGAAGTAACTGCACAGAAAACAGTTCATATTTTATTTACCTCATATGTCTCTTCATTCCCACAAAGATGCCACAAAAAATGTGGAATTTTTTTAAAAAAAAATCTTTGTTTTTATTTCTTTTTTGGTTTTAATCAATCATTTCATTATTTGGTAGGAGGATTAAGAATTTTCCTTGTCAGCAATTATTTGTCATCATACTGGCAAATAAAAATGGAGAATTACATTCCCTCCAAGACACAGAATGTCTACTAGAAATTTTTAAGGTAATTAGTTTTGATCATCAGCATATATGATGCCTGAAAAGCTTTATACAATTATTTTTATAAATTTATGAAGGCCTCTGTTCTCAAATAACAGAATTCTTCCATTTTTATTACTATAGTGCAATGACAGAGTTAATGATCTTTATAGAAATACAGTAACGGAAAATCAATTGACAACATTTTTTTAAATGCACTTAGAATAGTTAGAGGATTTCCTCTGAATCAGTTTCAATTAACTTGAGTAAACCAACTCTTCAGGATGCAAATAATTACCTGTATTATATATAGGAGTTTTGCAGAAGCCAGTGTATTCAGGGAATTAGAGATCTTGAGCGAGTCACACTTGCTATATGAGGCCTTCTACATGAGGCTTGAGAAACCTGTGTGCTAGCATGAGTGGCCACAGTGTAATCACATATATATAAAAATATAAGGAGTGTGCTGGAATATCCTGTTCCTGGATACAGTATCTAGATATGATCTGATGGGCATTAAAAAAGAGATAACATTCCTACCTGTCAAGAGATGTTAGAGAGTTTTGCTTCTGTAGATATGAGGAGACACCATGCAGAGGGAGGTTGAACTTCACAGATGATAAATCTGCATAGTATGTATGCCATGGCTGACCAACTGGTGTCTGCCTCAAGCAGCACAAAAGGGAGGTTCCCACCACCTGAAAAAATGTAAGACTGGCTTGCTATCTGTATTTCTTTCCTATTTTCTACCTTATTCTACTTACTGTTCTTTCTTACTGAGACCCAGAAAGAGCCCTGCCTTTCCTCCTCTTGGGGCAGAACAGTACCTCCAGAGTTTCAAAATAAGATTATAAAACCCAAACCCAGAAAATTAACATCCAGTTGTCAAACATTTGTGATAAGCACCCAAGTTTGGAAGAAGACATTCAGAGACGTGTTTTGTGACCTTTCTGGGCAGTCAAGAAAGCAGAAGACCTGACTACTAGATGACAACTTGTCCCTTGGGAAAGGCTATGACTAAATGTCAAGCTAGAAAGGGAAGAAAAGAGGTTGACTAGGATTCATTATTTCAACTCAAGACATAGGCAAAATGAGGAAGGGTAGGCAGGCAGAAGGCTTCCTAAATGCAGTTAAAGGAGCAAAAAAAAAAAAAATAAAAAAATTGAAAACTGTCTCTGAGAACTACTGAGCAGAAAATGTCCTCCTTCAACATTTTATTTCATCAGTGTCACACTATGACTGAGATGTACCACAAAGAATAGTTGAGTGTGAAGTGTACAAACACAACCCTTGCTTTGCTATTCTAAACCTGTTCTGGAATGGAAAAGGGCAAGGATAGCATAATGTATCATCAATAAGCCTGAAGATATTAAAAAAAAAAAAAAGTAAAGGGGAAAGAGGAAGACAAAGTGTACTTTTTCAACTAGTTATTTGCCTTTGAATTTTTTTTAATTGTACAAATTCAGGTTAGCTGCAAAAAAGCCCAAATCAAAGCAAATTCAAAAACAAAAAAAAAAGACAAACAAACAACAAACAAACAAAACAAAGTAAAAAATTAAAATTAAAATTAAAATTTAAAAAAAAAAAGAGGGAGCAAAGGCTACTATGTTGATTTTGTCTAGTCCAGCAGCAGAAAGACAAGGTTTGATAAACCCCTGGACTGACCAGCCCACCATTTCCTCCGTATGAAGAAAAATGAAACAAGCAGTTGTATAGATTAGTGATACAAGACAGCAGCAAAAACACATTGTGATCCAGAATGTCAAAGCTTAAAGTTCAAAGGCATTAGATGCCTTACTCCTATTTAAAGCAAGGTCAAGTGATTAAACACTTCAAAAACCTTAAGAGTCCAAAAGGAAAGCTACAAGTATTTGAGGTGGTAAGATACATTTACTTCTGAAAGCAGTACCAGTGATTTTGACTCAGTCAAGTCCCAGGTTCATGGGTCTAAATAATGATTCATCTTCTCGAATGAGGACTAAACCAGCAGTTTTCATGCTGCAGGGGTGTGAGTTGCTTGATACTACACACAGATATGCTTGGTGTTGATCAGTTCTTACACCTTCCTTTGAGATGAATATGGGCCAAAATTTTTGCAGTAAGTTGTGGCCTAACTTTCCTAGTGTTCTTTTCTTGCATATATTATTATATGCTTTTTTAAAAAAATCCAATGACAGATTTTGCATTTAGATACAAATTTTTAGAATATTAAGTTTCAAGACACATGTTCTAAAATCACACATATTTAGAAAGATGTCTTTTGCTCCCTGACAAACAGCTATGAGTCTCAGGAAGTCAGAGGTTGATGATGGTCATTTCTTCTCCACAGGCTTCAGGAAAGGATGTTCAAATAGCTAGCTTTGTCTGGGCTCTGGCATCAGGTCACAACCTGGACCTGTTCCAGGTGCCTCAGAGGGTTCCAAAACAACCTCCACATATGCTTTTGACTGAGAAAACACTGAACACCAGTGAGATAATAGGAAGAAGGTCCTCATGTCCTATGCCCATACTAAGCCAAGTGCATAATAAAAGACACCATTATAACTCCTTTAATTCAGTAAAGGATTATTTTAGAAATACCTCTGTGCATATGCATGCGAGTTTGTCTTGAATTTCCTCTATCTCCAGTGACTTTTGGATTTAGTATCTGATGATTCAGCCAAACTTGACTGAGGAATAGAGAAAGATAACATTCAATTAAATTAAGTGGGCCTGAAAAATGTGTTGCATTATTAAGTCATAACATAATGGAGATTCTGACAATATATATACACACATAGCCATTAAACAAGCTTCTACACAAGAAGCTCTGTTAGAACTCTCACAACATGACACTTAAAATCAAAAGAAAGAACATAAAACATATCTGCAGATTGAATTTTACAGATTTGTTGCTTCCAGAACTACTTGCTTCTTTTGCTACCCCATATCATTGTTTGTAGTTCAATGTCTGCAGCTCTATCTGCTAAGGTGGTAGGACATTAATTCTAGTCAAACCATAGAACATTTCCCTTGTGAGGCTGTTAAATATTTTTTTTGGATTAAACATTAATCATGAACTCTGAAACCTATTTCAAGAGAAAAAATATTTTTCCTGTTTCTTACATCCCACTTCCTCCCTTCAAAGGAAAGAAAAATCTTCTATCTGGTATATCAACCCTGAAGTAAGACATACACTGATGAATCTGCAACAACATTCAATATGAATTTCTATAGAGATATGTTCCAGTTTAAACAGCTACTTACAGAACATTTATCAAGAAAAGAAAAAACAGTCCATTTCCAGATTCAGTGAAACAGACTGTATAACCCAAAATTAGCAAAATAAGATCAAATCTTCATTCTATAATAGTGGGTGGAAAAAAGGTTCCTTCGAACTATATATATCAAAGTAAGACTAGGGTGAAGTGGTTTGCCTTTTCTTTCCCATGATGTCCTATCTGTGGCCATCCGGCAGACAACTAATAACAAACTGAAACAATTTTGCTGCTAGGTCTTCTAAAGCCTCATACATGTTAATGAGGATTCAACATTCCTACTGTTTATTGACAGCAAAAAAAAGATTCCCCTCCTTGTCATTTTGAATGATGGCATCTATCTTGAGTTGTTAAAAAAAAGTGATTTGAAACCTTCCTGGGCCACACACCCACCCCTGCCTGGAGGGCAGGTGTCTGATTTCAGGAGCATTCCATTAATTGGAAACATGTAATGAATACTGGCTACTAAGTGTTTACAGGTCATGCTTCAAAGAAAATTGCAAGGAAGATAAGATCCTTAAATAAATATAAATATTTAATCTTTAAAGGCTACTGCAAATTTCAGTTCTTCAAATATTTTTAAACTGTGTGAGCAGAGATCCAGCTATTCAGAACAAAACTTAACGACATACAGTAATATATCTACAAAACATTCCTTTTTAGGCACTGAACTAGGATGTGCTAGTTCTGGGTCATTTGTTGTGCACATCAACTGTTGGCAGGAAGCCAAAGATGATAACATTTTACATATTTTTAAGTAAATGTTTGTTCTTTTTTAGTTTGCTTAAATTAGAGAAAAGGATTTCCAGTAGAGAATACTCTACTTTCTTAAACTGAAACAATTGTAGGATTAGTGGCAACTACAGATAAACTCCATTGAAGTGCCTTTTTGTACCTCTCAAGCACACTTTCCTGAGAAGAGGTTTGCTACCTTCAACTTTCTGTGGATAGAGCCATATGGTCCCACCACTCTCAGACTGGAAATCCTGGCGGCAATCTCTCATTTACTACTCATGTTCAACTGACAGACCCAACTGTGTTTGTCATCAATATGCCTTTTCTTCCAAGAGCCTATGACAGCAGATGAATTGAAGTGACCCCAAGCCAGCTTCTCCAAAACAAAGCATTATTCACTCAAACACAGAGAAAAGGGCTTAAGCAAACAAAAGACCCTTACCTCAGCTTTCATCTTTCAGTCTGACCCCTCAGTAAATTCAGCTCTATCCTGCTACTTCCATCTCGAGGTTAGGTGGGGGTAGGTGAGACTGTTTTGTTTTGTTTCAGCTTGCTTATGTGCCCCCTCAGAGTCAGTCATCATCTCCCCCCTGTGCAGCTGCTGACAGCCCACTTAACCTCCCTTCTTCCCTTGAATCAGCAGCTGAAAAGTTTTAGTGTCCTGCTTGGGCCTGGAAAGGGCAAACTTGCTCACCAATTTGATGCCTGGCAGAGGCAATTTCCTATTCAGAGCTTTTCTGTTAGTTTCTACAAGAACCTTGGACATTTTCCTCAGACTCTATCATTATTTTCTTTCATGTGGTTTTCCCTTTGCAGTCAGGAAAGACAGCTACAATTAGGGAAAGTGAGGTGCATATGGTATTTGTTAAAAATATTCATAGTTATGCATAGCTTCCAAATCTTCCAAAGCAGTAGAAAGCGGATTTTAGTGGAGGTGACAGCCTCATTCCCTGTCACAGTTTCAGTTTTTAACTGGTCACAAGAAAATAATATTTCTTGCTCTTCAATATCTTACAAGATGTCTGTTTATTGGGTTGTTTTACATACTGCCACAAAAAAAAAAAAAAATTCTATTAGAATATGGATGCCTACTTTGAAAGTGCTTGGGAATAGTATGATGTCATAAACATTATAAATGTGGAGAAGGTGAGGTGGAATACCTATCCCTTCCATTTAGAGCCTGACATTCCTAGCAAGATATTCAGATATACTTTTTCAGTAAAAATTCTGGGAGACAGAACAGCAAAATACCACCAAAAAAAAGAAATCCAAACCCAAAAACAAAAACAAAAAACCCAAACAAACAAACAAACAAACAAACAAACCCCCCTACTTATACTGTATTTTTATCTTGCAAAACCTGAAAGACTGAGAAAGTTCACAACAGTCTGTTCAAACCTATCCATGAAATAATGTTTATTCTAAACATACAATTTCCTTAAGCATCTTGACTTACTGATCTTGAGGTTATATCTATACCATTAAACTTAACAGTGAAAGGGCTCATTCTCCAGCCCTGAGAACAATGGTATAGTGGCTCCTTTCATTCCATAGTCTCTACTAATTCCCAACACTGTCCCTATGAGCTACTTGAGAGGGTAAAAGTTGGCTGAACTCAGAATTCCAAGGGTTTTTTTCCTAGCAATGTCTCTGTGCAGAACATTTTCTTCCAGTGCCTGGACACAAATCCTAACACCTTTCAATGTAATGCAACAAGCCTAGCCTGAAAATCTGGGACTTGTTTTGTTTTGCTGGTGGTTGTACATTTAACCCAACCTCTTGTTCTTAAATAGGGAAAAGTCTCATTAACACTGTTAGATGTTTTCCTTTAGGAACGCTATGAGTTTGGTGTAACAGCTGGGTCTGAGCTGATCTGCAAGAAGACATTTTAGTACATCATGAGCATTAAATTCCTCAGCTATCCACAATGATTAGCTTGAAGACACACTGATGCTTTCTCTAAAAACTGAGCAGAGAAATTTAAAATACAATCCCTCTCCTGGGGACTTTATCAGTGCTCAAGCTGTGCATAAAGCACACACTGCATCAACATCTTCATGACCATGTTACAGCTCAGCCGCAGTAGCTATCTAAGCTGATCTTCAGTAATCCTCAGCCACATGTTAACCACATTTCCTGGGCTGCCCTGCTGGTGTGACAACAGCCACACACCTCGTAAAAGTGATGCTGATCACAGCAAAGAGGAATCCCTCACTAATAAAGTGTGCCCCCACAAGCTCACTCACAGTCTTGGGTAGAGATCAGCCTGGAAAGGTCAGTGTAGCTAGCTTTTAATCACTCTCCCACTCCTAGGGGGTGGGGTGTTGAGTCCCAGCTCTGACACTTCCAGGTGAACACCAAGGGGCACAATCAAAGTCTGCTTTGGTCTGAGATGATAGTAAACAACGTCAGAATGTTTCAGACCAGTTGTATCTGCCCATCCGCCTTGGCTGTGGCCAGCTTTTTTCAGCTCAGACTGTTCTGCTTTAACCCTCACAAATATGGACTGATGAGCCTCCAGCTCAGGTTCAAATAGTCAACTCTTCTACTCTGCCAGAATACAGAAACACCTGAAAGACAGTGTTAGTGAGGATACAAACAGCTTCAGTGTAGCATGAAAAAGATTGTTCTCATATTTTCATATCTTCTTGCTTCCTCTACAGTTCAACCATTATTCTCTTCAAAATTCCAGGCCAAAACAAACCTACCTCTCTTTGATGAGCTTTTCTAAGGTCCTTCATTAGCTTCTGTCAAGTATTTCACTTAAAATAAGCTTCCCATAATGGACTAGCAGCAAAACTCTGGGATCAATCTCTTAGATATCTTACAGAGTTGTGTTGCAGTCAGATGAAAAAAAAAAAGAAAAAAATTGGCATGGGACACAGGATGACAATTTCTCTTTTTTATACTCTATTTATACATAATCACCTTTGCATGTTGAGGTCTGGTGAAGCCCATGTTTCCAGCTTCCTGGAAAAGCCCACTAATCATCACAGTCCTTCAAGAGTGCTTATTGCTTTCTGGATTGGTATATCAAGGAGCTCATGAAGTGGTCTGAGTGACCTAGCACTTACACTTCATCATGTCATATCCAGCTTCATCAGAGTTGTACTCGCCTGGGGACAACATCTAAAGAAATGTGCCAGTTCATTCTAGAGGATTAGCATGTCAAAACAGTGGTGGATCAGTACAAGTGAAAAGCATAGAAACTACAAATAGATTTGCAGTTAAGTTTTTCTGCCCCAAACATAGCCAATATAGCTAAAGGAAAATGAAGAAGGTTGGAAAGAGGAATGTCGGTCTTAAGATCTCAGTCATAAGAGATGAATCCAGGCAGTAACTCAAATTTTAGCAGTACTACTGAGAGTTCAAGTAGATAACAAAACAGTCTATTCTGAATTTAAAATCTATGACTATTAATGGAAACAAACATATCTGCTGTTTCATCAGCTATCTTCCAAACTATATAGACAGCTTGTTAGGAACTAATAGACAAGTTCCTTTTGGAAAGAATTTATGCATCTCACATGGAAAAAGAAAGAAGGCCACTCATTCAAAAGCAGAACTTGCTTTTGGTCACAAATATGAACAATGCCTTTGTAAGAAATAAAGTTTTTGTATGTAATTTTTAATGTGTAATAGCCACATATCTGCTTTTGAAAAGAGGAAAAAAAAAAACAAATACGAAAAAAGCTTAAAACGGGTAAGACAATCAGAAAATATTTCGTTAGTAATCAAGGAAATAAACAGAGGTAAGAAAGGATTGCCAGGGACCATCAAGAGCAGGTGGTTTCCTAAGGAATGGGAGGCCACGAGCAGCCCCCAAGGAAGCAGAGCACAGCCCTCTCACAAGGATGGCACTGAAGCAGGGGGAGGAGGACAGAGTGATGGCACCAGCAGCTCCTCCTGAGTGTTCAATGATCTTCTGGCAAAAGCAGGGCAACATCTCAAGTCTAAGATTAATCCACAAAATGCAACCAACAGGGTTGAGGACAAACAGAGCCACATCAACTCTGCAAGAGCTTTCAGGGACCTGAATGGGAGAGATTTTGTGTTGAAGTATTCTAGTTTTAATCTAAAGCAGTATGAAATGGGAAAGGCTATGACTTCCCTAAGTGTTTGTGCAAAAGATTTCAGTTTGGTTTCATGACTGTGATAATTTAGTAGCATAAAGGAACTGCAAATTCTGCATCGGTTCTTCCTCATATGGACCAGTGGATTCGGTGCCTGTGTTTTGCAGCTGCCTAACAGTCTTAGAACAAAATATTGTAAAGTTTTCTCAAGACAGCAATGAGTCCAGACTGACTTCTTTTTCGCATATATTTGCAGTGTTCTTGGAGATATCAAACAAGACACAAAACATGTTGCAAACCATTACTCCTTATCACTGATTAAATGCTCCCTGTGCTGTCCAATATGGCCTTTACATGGTTCATTCAGTTTCTTATCCAGGATACAAGCAAGGTGGAATCATAATTATTTGCCAAATGAAATGCGAAAAATAGAACTTCAGTGGTTTTAAAGGTGCACAAATATCTCAATATTATTATTGTTGTTGTTTGTTGTTATTTTTGTAACAATGTAGTAATAATTAAATACTATCTATGGTGATTTAAAGAGAGAGATCATATTTGTTGTTGAGCTGATAACCAGATAACTGTAAACTTTCATCACAACTGTACTAAATATGGTACCTCTTTGAAATATATCATAAGCCTGGTTCCAGATATTTTCACTCTATTTCTGGTTTATTTCCCTTTTAACTGTCAGTCTGCTGCAAAAGCTGAAAGAACCATTCCCTAAAGTCTTTTTCTTTTACTACCAGATACATAAAGGACAAGTAGCCTGAGGCTTAGTATTTTTCAAGCTTTTAAATATTTTTTTCTCAATGTAGAATGAGCATGTGTCATTTCTACATCAATTGAGAAGCAAATGGTTCCAAGTTCAAACTGTGATTTCTTAGATTAGATCTGTTGGTTAAAAATTTGTTGGGATGAAACGGAATTCATTTGTAGTAGATGATAACCCAAACTGACAGAAATAAGGATTCATTTACAAAGAAAAAACAAATTCTAGGGATCCAAAAATCCCAAACATGGCAATGTGACAAGTGAAATGTCTTTATTTCCACCCATACACCTGACTGTTCTGTTCAGTAACAATGCATCAGAGGGATTATTCACAATGAAGTCAAACAGTTGCTCTGTTCCACTTTTAAATGCTGGTTTCTCTTTTTAAAGCACACTCTCAGTCAACAGACAGAGAACAGAAAGAGAGCCAAGAACTAAACAACCATTAAGGGCCAGCTACACGGGCAGCTCCGTCTCAAATTCATGGGTTTATTTCTGTGGTCAGTGTTTTGAGCACCAGTCATGAATTAATAAACATCAATGGCTCCAGCTTTCTCACAACACAGATCTCTCTGCAGTATTTAACTGAGTGAGGAGACGTGGTAGGGAACACATAATGGTTTCCAATAACTGGACGTGAGCAAGGACAACTGTGTTCTTCTGTTAATTAAATGTTAGAGCACAGTGAATAATTCAACATGAAGTATTTGTTTGATAGGTCTATTATTTTACTGATTGCCTTCTTGAGAACAGTTATGTCCTCCTCAAATCCATTTTGTTTTAAAGGGTGGAATGACCATGAATAATTCAATCCATTCATTCATTATGTTGCTACTGAAATATGGATTATCTTTTCTCAAGTTTATTTGTTAAGGCAAATGGAATAAGTATGCAACCTTTTCCATATAAAAATTTTTATGCATTAAAATTTCAGGCGCAAAGGTCATGAGGCATATCAAGCATAGGATTTTAAGTATATATCACTCTAGAACTGAAAACTTGGAAAGCAGGAAAGACACAAAAATCTACAATCACCCTGCAAAAATCAACCATCTACCACAAAAATTATATCTTACAGTGTATAAAATTTTGAAAATTGCCAAGATTATTAAGTATTTTCTAATTTTTATAGCCTGTGTACCTGCTTATTTTACATTCCCTGCAGGATATGCAGTTTACCCTTGCTGTTTTGATGTACTTGACACCATGCAGATGCTGTGAGAGGAAAATAAATAGCATGTTTTTAAAACAGGCTTTTGTGACTGTAATACTGAAAAAAAAAAAAAAAAAAAGACAGTCAGGGCAGGTCAAGTACTTCTTAATTTGCTCAGTTAACCATATCACTGTGAGAATAGCTATTTTAATAATACCATAGATACTGTTGTTACCCAGGCCACTGCAAGCTAAATTACATAGCTGAACCTCAGAAAAACATGCAGCTAAAAGTTGTTGGTGATTTACCATTTTTATTTCACCAGCTGAGAGTATCCTGAGATATCTGCTTATGAAATCTTAAGGCAAAGCGTTATTTATATTTCCATAATGACCAGTGTGATGCTCACTGATACATGCTGATTGCACTAGTGAGGGTTAAAAATTACATATCAGAACATAGTCAGCTCTTATCTTAACCTGTAAGGCTCATAAAAGTCTAAGATTATTAAATCAGATGTAGGATAACAAAGGAGGGGACTGCTATAGTCTATTCTGCAGTGACAAATCAAGAGACAATATTTGAGTAAGTGTGCATGCAATAGCTTCAAGAAAAAGTAAAATTAGAGGTGGTGAGGTGAATGTAGATATTGTATATGATCATCTGACTGACAACAGCACAACCAAGCAGGAAGCATCTTAATCTAATAGACCCCTAGCCCCTCTGCTTGTAGCCAGGGGACTAATACAAAAAGATTTTTGAAAAGTTGAGACATTGATTGCTGTTACACATTTCAGGGTTGTTATACAGCAACACCTGCTAATGCCATCAGAGTCAGAGGGAATGCTGGATTTTCCCAGCTTAGGTCCCCACTCACAGGGCTTTCATAATGACCACAGAACCAGCTTGAAGGCTCAAACTTGGCAAATAAGGATTTCTGAAGGACATTTTCTGAAACACTAAAGGCATTCAGACGCTGGTAGATTTTGGTAATTTGCAAAAATAACCACCCTTTTTGCATTTCCAAATCTCTGTCTTGGCTGCTTTTCCCTCATGCATTTTTAGGATACTTTCATTCATTAAGAGCAGAATATTAATTACATTTTTAAAAAATAATTAAAAAAAAAAAAGGCAAGCAAGCAAGAAGAAATTCTCGGGGCTTTTTTCTACTTGTTTCATTCATAATCTCACAAAGTTTGCATTTTTAATATTCTGTTCTCTTAATTTTTCTTTTTCTAGAATGAGAATTGAAGAACAATGTGAACAAAGGTCATTTTAGAAAATGGGAAAATTTGTTGGCTAAGAAGTACTTTGGCGACTTAGAAGTGAGGCAATAGATGGGTGGTGACTCATACTCAGTACGTGGCACTTGCATTAGTACACACAACATAGCCATGAAAGTACTGTAAAAGCTGGTGTTTAAACAGAACCAAAAGCCTGTAAGGAAAGAAGCATGGGATCTGTGAAGGTAGAAGCTAGGAGCTGGTGCAAGGTGGAGTATTCATGATCCTTCTTGCTCTTTATTTCCTTTGCATGGAAATTTGCAAAGAAACAGGGATGGAAACAGAAACCAGGGACCTTGGAAACAGTTTTCTGTCCCACAACACACACTTCATCTTAATTTTTCATTGGAAAAAAACCCCATATATATATAAGCAAGAACTGTTCTAACTTTTATAAATATAATACTTAAAAGTTCTCACCTTCTTTGTTGATATGGATTTACAGCTTCAAATAAAACAGATCAAAGTTCAATATAAAGGAGTTTCTTCAGTGGTCTTTTTTTTTTATGTAAAACTACTTCTTGCTACACTTCTTCATTTTAGTAAATTGTTTCAGTCTCTTGTTTGTGAAATACTAATTTTTATATATATCAATAATATTTTCCGTGCAGGACCAGTGATTAGCTTCACCAGATACAATTTGGAAGCTTTGTTGGCAACTTGTTTGTGGTCAACCCTTCCTTTAGTTTTCCATGAAATTATTTAGGAAAAAGCAAAGCTCATGGTTAGAGTTCAGTGCTTCAGAGCATTATGCAGGTACTTACATGTGACATTAAAGGAACTCAGTAACAACAAAGTGAGACTACTTAGATATTACTTTCTTGATAAAAGAAACATTTTACTGCCTAAATGAAGTAAACAAATAATGGGTAAAAAAAATTAGAGGACAGAAACATATCTCCTGTACAGCTCATGACAAGTTGTTCTGTAGCTTCCCCTAGGTACTTGCTTGACCGTCAAAGGCTAGAGCAGCTGCTCAACAAATAGCCTAGTGCTTCAAGAAGTGTCTAGGCATGACCTTCCTTCTTACTTCTGTGTGATCCAAAAAAGGGACACCTGTGACGAAGCTTTGACAGACAGTAGCCTTCCTGCAAGATTACACAGGAGGATGACAGTAAGACAGTCCAAGAAGCTGAATTGTCTCCTGTGCTTCTGTCTAAAAGTAACTAGAAGAAGAGACCAACTGAAGAAGACCTAAATATAATAGGTAATTCTGAAACAGAGCTGTCTATCCCAAGACAGAAGAAATAAAATGGCTTATTTCTAATGCGTGCAAATGAGAAATTATAGTTGAGTCAGGCTGAGAATGCAATTGAATGTGAGCAGGGAGCAGACAGTGCTCAAACAGATAAAGATTGGAATTATGGGATAGAATAATTCTTATTTAGAAGGCGCTGGCAACAAAGTCCATTCTTCCTGAAGCAGCGCACATTTCAATTTGTATGCAGCATAAGGGGCCTAAGTCTCCTCATTCCTCTACTGTCAGACAACAAGACAGTAGAAACTC
>VXBX01005210.1:807555-820637 GCA_013400415.1 Scytalopus superciliaris | reverse complement strand
AAAAAAAAAGAAAAAAAAGGCACAACTTATCTTTTAGGAGCTATATATTGGACAGAACCTCTCCTCGTTCACTGACAATGTTAAAGACAAAGATGTCAAATGCCAGTACAAAAGCTAATAGGATTATAAAACCTTTCTTCTATATCAGGAGAAAAGAAACAGAAGTTCAGATAAAGAGAATAAACCCTTTAAAACTATAACAATGGCTGACCATAACTACTTTTATATAAACCATTCATACACCAAATCAAAAATGAGGTGTGGAAAAGCAATTTTTCGGTTTTATATGAGTTGAATAGTTCTGGCAGCTTTAGCAAATTCAAGAAGAAAACCTCATCCTAAGTAACACCTAAGGAATTTGATTAAAATTTGGATTGAACATTAAGCACAGTGACTAAGCTGTAACTCTTGCAACACTGTAGTACAGAGTGGATGCTATCAAATCAGGAAGTGTGCATACATGTTCCTGCTTTTCCGTCTTCATTAGATCTGTTTTTTGAGTCCTGAAGTCAATTTCTGGGTCTCTCTTTCTGAGTAACTCAGCCCATGTGTATGCCCATATTTCTCCTTCACAAGTGGGATTTAATTTTGTAGGCCTAATGCTAATTCATCACAAGGAGAAATTGAAGAAGTTTCCAGTTTAGGTTACCTGATGTTTTCTGAAACTGACAATGTGAAAGAGACTTTGAAAACAAACTCCTTCAACAAAACAGACTAACAGACGACCCTTGAATGGCAGCAGAGGAAACTTGAGGTACCTTTAAGATCAAGTAAGTAGAGAGAACCTGTGGGCATGATGAAAGAGATTTCACAGTCATGTGAAATTCTTTTGAGAAAATGAAAATCCATAGCCAGGACCGGCACTGGACCTCTCTAGAGAGCTGAGCAGAAGTAAATTCTATGGATCTGAGAGGCTGTTTCTTTTGTCTGCACTGGCAATTTGCTTTTCTGCAACTGTGTGTCTTCAGCCAAGGACAAATCCTGCTGAAGATGAGACCTTTGATAACTTGTGTCTAGTCTAATTCAGATGAGAGACTGTAACTGCAGTGTGCCGGTAGCTTAGAGACCCGCAAAAAAAATCTTTGTTCTCCATGACTGCATCCTGCTTAAAATCTTAAAAGCTATTAAGAGTACCTGAATACAAGGATTTATGTAAGTCATACAGATATGACAACCAAGCAGTGTGAAGTTCAAAAAGCCCCCTCCCAGCTCAGAAACTAAAATTGCTTCAGTCTTTCTTTTTTTTTTTTTTGGGGGGGGGGGTGAGGGGCTTTGGTTGGTTGGTTTTTTGTTGTTGGTTTTGTTATTTCTTTTTAGACTTGCACAGGAACATCATATCATTTCACAACTGCTAAGAGGAAAACAAACTCTTTGGAGTCAATGAAGCTAAAACTGATACCCAAATTATATTTAATACAGTGGGATGCAAACAAATGAAGAATGTTTTCAGTCCTAAACAAAGACCAGCAGAAAATGAAAATCACCCAATGCAAAAATGGAGTTATCCATTCTTAATGCAGCAAAAAAAACGATGATTCAACTGCTGGAATAGCACAGGGCAAAACAGAGAGCATTTGTAGATAAGCAAGCAGAACCTAATGGATATTTTCAGTAAGCCTAAAAGCTCTGTTACCACTGTAGTGCAAGGATAATGGTTTCTACCTCTACAATTCCTTGCGATTATTATTTTGCCAATATATAGTATAAAAGAAACAAAGACTAATAATTGCTTGTCAGCACTGATGAAGCATGACAGGCATCAACCATGGGAAGTAGGAATACCACTTCACTGCTGGATCCAACAGTAACAGACTGCATGCAGTTTGTACTGTTCACCTGTGGAACTGGGTCAGGAGTGCAAAGGAAAGGACATCCAAAGGTCAGTTTAAGCAAGCTGTTTATGTCTATCTAGTTAAAATACATTCAGGGACTCTCAGTCATTCAGATCAATTAAAACTGAACAGAATGATGTTGCAAATCGTACAATAAATCTCAGCTCTGCTCACAGATCAGGTCCAAATGAAGTTCAGGAAAGCTGTAACAAAATGTTTTTTCCAGGAAGAAGCATATGTCTCAGAACTTTACATCACAGAGAGATGTCTAAATATAGGCTAATTACATAAAATGGTATGCAGCATACAGATTCAAATTGTGTAGTGAAGGCAAAGAAGGAAGGAGTTACCAGATGAAACCTCATTATAAAAATATAAAGGATAGATAGTGAAAGATAGATCATAGTTTGTGAACAACCTGGAAAAAGATAATGTTGTTATCAGATAATTGCTGATAATGTTGTTATTTCTCATTATCTAACTATCATTTAAATCAAGGCTCTCAAGCATAGTTTCTTAAGGATTGATTTCTTTTGGTATTTAAAAAGCCTATTTTTGGAGGGGTTTTTTAAGTGTATTTATGATTCCGTAATAATAAGGCTCTTAACATTTTAAAAACTGTTTGAATAAAAATTTCAAAAGGCACCATGGTCTTAGGAACTTGACCTGGAGTACCTTACAGAAGCCAGACTGTCAGAGCCTGGGGCTCTATACATTCTGAAAACCAGAAGTCAACTAGACCTCAAGATAGTCTCACTCTTTAAGTAATGGTCTGGTCTGCCCTAAGAAGGGACAAAGCCACATCTTATACATTAAAACATATATGAGATCTGTAATCCAAGTTCTACCTGGATATTTAGGTTATAATGTTAATTGTTGGTTTGATTTATTTATGGAAAAAAACCCTTACATATTAAATCTTAAAGATGGTTTAAAAATATGCAAACATGTAATTAATTTTGAGAGGATTCCTACTTTTTATCACAATTTTTTAAGATGAATTCTCACTTATTTGGATCTGCAGACTCATTTTATTCCAAAAATTCCAGAGTTTTTTCCTGTAATATGAGTAAATATTTCCCTGAGGAAATATGATAAAAGTTCCATAAGTTTATCAGAGACAGGACCCTTCCACTTTAACTGTAAAATATGTGTTTACCAATGCAAATAGTAGAATGTACTACTGAACAAAACTCATAATAAGGTTACAGAAAACAAACAGTCATTTTACATAGCAGTGTCTCTGGGAAGCAAGAAAAAAAGCTACACAATTTTATATTTAAATTCCACAGCAAGGAATTTTGCAGCTAATCAGCTTTATTGCCCTGGTAAGTATTTTGCTACAGACCATGGAATTGCTCTAGAGAGGTTCACAGCTGCAGAGACTAGATGTCTCAGGGGAACAATACTAGGCTACCAAGCCTTGCACCTCTAAATTGACAATGGAACAAAACACAAGGAAGAAATAAAAGATATTCTGAAAGCAGTGTAAGTTTTCTTTAAATCATCACTAGACACAATAAAAATATTTTTAAAGGAATCTTTTAGTCTGATATATGTCCAAGGTCAGTGTTAGTAATGCTTGAATTATTTTATTATGTATCAGAAGTCTGGTCATCACTAGTACTTCATGACAGTTTCAGACTATAGGAGGTGAAATATCACCCCAGAAAATTTCCCTCCCAGCAACACTTGAGACAAATTAATTGATTAGTGAGGGGAAATTTACATTAGGTTTCCTTAAACTGCAGAACACCAGTAGATGTCTTCAGTCCCCAAGGCTATCAAGTCAACAGCTTACATCATTATAATACCTTCAAAAAAATCCTCCTAAGACAGAGTACATTCTCAGAAAATGTAGATTCATATAAATCAATGAAAGATAAATCTATGAGCCAAATAATAATAAGCTACCAAGAGAACAGCACTATCTGAATACATAAAAGAAGAAACCTTCAATACTTTATGCTATAGAAACCTTTTGGTCAGTAGAGATTTCTAACTACTATCTAACTAAAAGGGTTCCGTATAAGATGTACATATATATTTGCTTTTTGATACAGTGTAGTCTATTTATAATCAATTTTTAACTTTTCTGGGATTAAATTTTAAGAACAATACTTTGAAAATGTGTCCTTTACTGTAAGATGCCATATCCAACAAGCAATACTTTGAATTCATTCAATTAGATGGTTCTGACAAACAGAGATGTAGGTATGTCTTTCAATTTTTTTCATACTTATTCCTGTGTATTACCTCATTTTGTGGATAAGGATGAGTGGATGTTAACACTAAAGGAAAACAAAATAGCAGCACTATATTCCCATTTTTACTGCTGGTCACTATGTCCTTCTAAAATGCAGATTTTTTTCTTTGTTGCCATAATCTCCATAGAAGATATAATGCAGACAGAATAATTACAGTGCAAGATGAGGAAAGTGTGTCCTTTTTAGTTAACATCTTGAGGGGGTACATTTTCTTCCTCTTATTTTTCAGCAATATATGTAGCTCTATCACATTTGCTGGGGCAGTTCTCAGAGGATTTTCAGAACTCCTCCTCCTGTAAATAGGCCAATTCTCTTGCAAGTATGTATTCCAGAAAAGAGTAAATATATAAAACTTGAAGGTGGCTGTTACCATGCTCTGGCTGCACCTTGCACTTCACACCTTGTCTACACTAAGGATGTTTTAGCGGAAGGTTCACACCTAGACTAGAAAACCTAGTTTGACTTCTGTCAGCATTTTAGCACTATATTGATTAGACCTGCATACGCAGTTCTTGAAACACTAGCAGAGTATGGTGGTACAGTTATCTTCTACATCCAAACAGTGAAATCAAATTAAGTGTAGGAAGCAGAAATTCCTATTTCTAAACTTCCTAACTGAAAAAATATTGCAACATCTCTGGCAGAGTTGTGTCCTATATATACACTTATGCATGCAGTTCAATATTTCTGAAGGATGCAACTGTTTGCTTTGATTCCAAGGTAAATAGAGTGCATTAGGAAGTAATTAATTGAGAACTGACCCTGAATTTTCCTTCTGAAGTCAGCATCAGTTTGGAGGACTGTGTAGTGCAATGAGTAAGGATACTGAGAGGGAAGGAATAAAATAAGCAGATGAGAATGGGTGACATCTTTGGTGGAATATTTTAGTGGGCAATAAATAACTTCACACCATTTATCTATCTGATTCCATATCATCCTGTTTGTATCACCACCCTCGAAAGCACTAACAGGAATGAAAGATTTTCAGTGAAACACCACAGTCATCTGGATTTGACTTACACCCTTCCTTTTTCACAGTGCTCCGGTGCTCCCCTGGCACTCTGGCTTCACTATCTCCTATGGTCATGCCTCAGACTATCCACTGGTTCTGTCAGGGTGAATCAGCACTGCTATCAGAAAACGATGCTGTCTATAATTCCTGAAATGCTTAATCTGGTTTTATCAAACATTAGCACCACTAAAACTATTACAATACGAAGTCTAAGGCAGGCTTGTTCAGTACTGTGGGAAACCACTGAAATAGAGAAAGTTCTATTAAATTGCTACCTGTCAGGTCTGTCACATATAGTTTAGCCATACTGTGAGCTGCTGTCTGCAGTCCAGTTTCAAATTTATTTGTTGAGGGTACTCTGAAAACATCCTCTCCAATGAATGCGACCCTCTGAGACACCCTTCCTGACACCTTCTCACAAATAGGCAGAAACAATATATAGTACATACAGAGTAATCTGCTTGCTAAATCTGCTCATTAGAGGATCACAATCAGCACTTCAAGGTTCATCACAAGATGTTGCAGTAGATTTGAACTCTAGAAGGCAAACTTCCCCCTATCCTAAGTGTTCTTAGCAGGGGTATCATGGAGGCAGAAGCAGACTCTCAAGGGTAACTCTTCTGAATAGCACACAACAAGCCCAAAGGCAGCAACAGCCACTCCCATCCAGCCATGGGTGGACACAGTAGATGGCTTTGTGTACTTCATTTTCTGTGATTTTATGCCTGCATTATGCAAGATGGTTTTTGAACCATTTCAAACATGGATGAACCCAGAGACTGAACCCGTTCGGTATGAAAAAACAAGAACACTTTAAAGTAGCTTTTACAGGAAGACACAAGTCAAGTCCTGTGATACTAAAAATTGGTCAGATATGTCAGCAATACTATTGATAGCCTTTAGGAGAACACGCTAAGGGTTCAAGGTCAGAGTTCCATCAAGCAAAGTAGTTACTAATATAAATCGCAGTCAAATAGATTTTTGTATTTAACAGTATTAGAATCTGACATTCCTCATATAAAAGAGCTACTCACTAGCTGTGGTTTACAGCATGTGCCCCACATCAGTGGGAGCCTGTTGTGGGCATGAGTGAACTGGTTCTGCCTTGTGTCCAGAACCAAGGGAAAAAAACTCAACCCTTAAGTGACCCATGTCAGTGCATTACACATCATGTGCTCATAATCTCAGCCTCTCATTAGCTTTCAATAGCTCAGCAGTTTATTAATGCCCTCATGTATCCTTTTCATTCAGCCCAAGGCACAGATAGTGCAGGTTTGAACCTACTCAGAGTGTATAGCAAGGATTATTTGACACCCCTCATGTGGACTAGATTTCACTTATGGAAAAACAAAGGGCATAAGGATGTGACCATCCCCTAACTCAAGTGCTGGAAGAGAAATAAGAGTGCTGGGAGGGATAGAGAATAGCAGCTGTAGAGTCACCGATTGATTGTTGTAGGAGGGGCTCCCATACAAAACTGACATTGATCTATCTTTTAATCTAGCAGCACAACAACAAATCTTAAGGTAATCAATTTTAATGGTATTAATAGTCTCATTCAAATTATTCACTTTCTCCCTTAATTTAGGAGGCTGGCTTCATATTTCCTTGGCAGATTAGTCAAATAAATATTGCTATTTCTTTGAGAGCAGCTTTCCTTACTGCTCCATTTTCTAGGCATGCTTACTTCTTTAAAGAGTGTTATAATTTTCTCCAAGGACTGAATAATTAATAATTCATTCATTTGCTGCTTGTTGTGATAATCTTTCTTCTTTGTATAAATCATTTTCATGTTGGCTTGGTTTTCCTTTTGGCAAACTACAGGCAGCCTCAACATATCTTAATCCAACACAAGCTCTGATCAGTTTAGATAATCTTTGTCACTCCTGAGTCATGACTGGGCATAGGTCAGGACTCTTCATTCTAGTAATTGCCCTTCCTTCATCTATAATTTGCTCTCTTGAATAAACCAGCAGTTCGACTTTTCCCATTCATTTCAGACTTCATCCAGTGGCCATGGGAATCAATGGGAGATTTTACACTGAGAACAATAAGCACTGAGCAAAATTTTTATCACTTTCCAGTGTATTGAACTGGGTGAGAGGAGCAAATGGAGCAGGGCTGGAATGAACCGCTTCAAGACAGAAAGCAATAACTTAAGCAGCAAGCTCATGGAGCTCATAGCCCTGCAAACATATGATCATCTTCCATGGCTGCTTAAGTCTCTGGAATAAGTAAATAAATAATAAATACATGAACATAAGCCAAATTACAGTATTTCTGTAACCAATATACATGGAGCAATGCAGTAATATTATTTTCCATTTTAATTTCTTTTTAAGTAAAATATGAACATAAATACATGTAAACACCATATGTAAAACCCATACATCCCTACTATTAAGGGACCACATTTTCTTTTAAGGGAATACTGTTTAAGGGAATGCAATTAAGTAAATATATCTTCAGTTTCAAAGAACTTCTTAATTTCAGAAAATTCAAACACTTTGAGAATAGACATATCTGCTGGAAGTTGGAAGACTGAGCTTCATTTCTTTCTCTTTCTTCATGCAGTCTTCCATAAGGATTTGCTACTGCCCACTTCCAGATTCAGGTTTGGTGCATTTTTCATCTGACACGGTTAGACAGTCCTTACACATTCACAGTGGGAGTCCCTGCAGCAGGGGCCATGCATTGGCTGGTCCTCAGGTAGACTTGGGAATGTTAAACATATATTTATCTTCCAGGCATCCATATTTCATCTGTAAATTCAGGATTTATCTCACACAATTTAAAATTTCTGCTAAAGCTGGTCTCCACCCTAAAACCATTGAATTGTTGCCTAAAGGCAGCAGAATCACTTGCCAAAAAGGCTTGTTACTTCTGTTTTTTGCAGAACGACATTCTAGCCATTTAGGATTCAACTTCAGCCACCTGGTCAAGGGCATGACCAGCTGTGTGACACTCTGCTGTATAGATATGGCCCAGCAAACTTTGAACTGAAGCTGTCAACACTAATCTGTGAGTACAGTTGACCATGAAGTTGTACAGATCAAGAGAGCACAGAGTGGGGGAACAAGGCTGTGCTCATAAGAAGCTATGAACTCCATTTCAGAAGAAAAACTTTAACATGAAAAGTTATAAAACTTTGAGGAAAAAAGTGGAGAGTAAAATGGAAGTGATTTAGCAAGACTGAGGATGAACCCATTTCATAAAGCAAGGGAGGCCAGGCTCCTGGCTGCCTTACCAACAAAGATACATCAAATATCTGCACCAGAGTGGTAAAAATAAAAATGTTTAACTTAGTACTATTTTTGCCTCAGCCTTTGATAGCCATATTAATCAATAAGCAATTGATGTGTACATAGAAATTGTGCATATGATTCTGATTGCAAGTCTTTACACACAGTAAAAGATGTCTAAAGGAAAAGGTCTAAAAACTCACCGCAGGAAGTGATTCAGATCACTAAACAAAGGTAACTAGTACCATTTTAGGTGTTTAAATTGTCTGATAAACCCACAATGTACTTCATTCTGTCAGATAAAGATGCAAGACCTTCCGGGGTACTCTGATGATTTCAGGTGTGATAGCATGGGGTACACTGTTAAGTGCTCGTTATAGCGTCCTGCATCACATCATTAAAACCAGATGAAATTAATCTTAACCTTATGAACTAGACCTGAATATTGGACAGTGAACTGCAGTAGCCATTAAATGAGGAAGTAATTAATTTCTTTAAAAGCAGTATATTTGTGTCTCCTTCAGTTTTTCAAAAGCGCTCTCTTACCAATTTTGATAAGGATATTTCAACCACATGAAAATCCTATCACTACTTATGTGTCATTTAGTAGCACAAGGAAGCACTCATCATGATCCTGGAGTCTTATGTCATCCTTAGTGAAACATAAAAGACAAAAGAAGCATTTCCCAAAGACCTTAAAATGTAAACACAAGTTTCTCCCAGGAATCTGTTGGACCAGCAGTCTCTTTCTTTTATCACCTTTTGTTAAGAAAGACATGGAAAGAGAGCTGAGAAAGCTCATATTAAACTGGGAGAGAAACAGAGGATAGTAGAAGTTTAAAAATGCAGAAGGGAAAAAATCTTAAGACAAAAAGGGTAAATGAAAAGAGTAATATAGACACATATTCCCTGAGAGGAAAGAACAGAAGAAATCCCATTATAATGAAACCATCCCCAAGGAAAATGGAAGAGAAGAATTTTCTTGAGAATGACAGAAAAAAAAAAAACCTGTTCTTCTTGGTTTAAGATATTGTAGTGAAAGAGCTTCCTCTGCCATAATTTAGTTAATGTATGAGAATGGAGACAACCCTATCAGAAAATCATCAGTAGCACAGAGATCTTATGGAAAATCGTTGCAGAACTTACTCTGAAAGAAGATGCACCTCATCACAGAGCATAACTATGCAACAGTTTCACAGCAAATTATATTACAATTGTCACTAATAAAAATGGAACACAACATAGAATATTTTAGCATTTATCCCACAGGCCGATATTTTTAAGGTTGGGTTTGAAATCCAGATATAGTATATACGACTGCACACTTAATAGCACCTTTCTAAAACACCCTGTAACCAAAATTTACTATACCAGAATTGAATAAGCCATGCATAACCACTTTGTTGAGTACTTAATGCATTTTGTAGAACACGGATTTCACTATGTATCACACAAATGTGAGATACAAAGACAAATTACAGTGTAATTGTGGTGCACCGATAGGATATTGAATGAGCCAATCAAAAGGATGTACATGTTGTGACTCCCCAATGCGGTGTTGGACAGTGCAGTGTTAAAAGTCACCTCATTAGTCCCACTAAAAAATTGAGAAGTAGGTTCATAAAGATCTTATATGGAAGAAGCAATGAGGATATTTAGAGAAACAAACATCAATCCACTGAGTCTTGGGGAAAATAATCAAATAGATCAAAAAGTCAGTGAAGTATTGACTATGAACCTCTCACATAATATCTTGAATGTAACTTGCACCTTGAAGATAGTGAAGAAGATTATGAAAATTATTTGCCTTGCTAATGGTTTATAGAGGGACATTACAGAAAACAGTCAAATAATACAAGGGGAAACAATTCAGAAGTGTAAGCCCACAACTGGCTATGGTTTGCACCTCTGTGTCTGGAAAAAAATCTCAGCTGTGTGTGAAAGGGAATGAGTGGCAGTGTCACCCATTTGTGCAAGGCATTGTGCTCTCGTGGTCCTTAGTTCTTTCCCCAGCCTTACCTTTTTTTTTTTTTTAATGTTTGGAAGACAAATTTGTTGGGATATTAAGGTATTAATCTTTCTTCCGTAGGCATCTCTTTAATGTCTAACATCATTGCTAAAATTTCAGAAGTGTTAAAAAAAATCAACAAATGCCAACAATCCTAGCAGAAGTCCTCATAAACCCCAATTAAACTCCTTCAGCTTTATAATATTCAAATTCTCACACCCATTTAGTCTGACAAAACACAGAACATGGCTTCACATCCTCTCCATGCTGCTAGTCCCATCTGGCCAGAGACTGAGACCACTTGGATTCAGGAACACTACAGCAATAAATGTGTGTGGTGGCAATAACCCTTCACACTTTTGGGTAGTTATATCATGTCAGTCATTGTTTCCCAACATAAGGCATTCTCACTGATTTGTTATGAAATTTAAAGTGTGAGCTGTCATTGTATGATTTTCCTGACTATATTAGAAAACAAACCTGAGTAGCAAAAATGCCATATGATTAGGGCTCTACAGTGAGCTACAAAGTGGAAAGGCAGTGTATTTTTGGATATCTATAAATAGGTTGCATGAACCATGTTATAATTCATAACCTTGCAATCTCTCCCTCTTTCTCTTCCCTTTCTCTTCCAGCTAAAGAACACATGGCAAATGTCTAATCCATTGATTTGAATAATATCTGATAATTATGCCTTTTTAATCATGTGTTATTAACATGTATGAGTTCTGGACACAGAGTAAGAACTTGTGGTCACAGACAATGCACATGTAGATCAGAAAGGTATTCCTACTCTACCTTTTCTTCCACACAACTCTGGCAAGAAATTTACTAGACTATAGTCATCTTTTCTATGAGTGCAGAGAGTGGTATATTTTGACCAAGAAACTGTAGGCTGAGCCTGAAAATCATTTCTATAATATTGATTCAAGTGGGCAGTTAAGTCCATCAGGGCAAGACAAAAGAATCTTTATGACCCTTTTCTTAATAGGGAGAAAAAGATAGCTGCAAATTTTCAAAATACTGCCATCTCCTACATTTCCATTCTAGTACACCCTCCCACAGCTGCCTTGTGCTAGAGATGGCACCCTGGAAGCAATGAGCTGTTCACAGAAGCCATCCTTTCCTGTGAAAGCAAATAAATGGCTCCAGGAACAGGAGGTGGACAGGAAGGACTATGCAAGTGGTACGGTCTGCAGGCTAAATTACATCTTGCCAGCAGAAGTCCAGACCTTTCAGGTGCAAGACAAAAATTACGACTTTTCATGCACAACAGGCACTTTTCCTTTGAAAGTCAGTCAGAGTTAATAAGCATGGCATTATACAAGAAAAGGTGTATTTATTCATTTCCCTAGAAGTATAATAACTGGGAAAACACACCCTCTTAACAAAACATAAGAGCTTTAGGCAGCCACAGTGACCATGAACACTCAACAGTAAGATATGACTTTATCCCTCCTCACTCTCTGCCTGCACCAAGGACAGCTGTCACTCTCTGACCACTCTGCTTCTGCATTTCTCTTTCAACATTCGACGTTTTATTTGACACAGAGATAAGGTTGTAATAGGGGAACAATGGAAGCAGCATCATAGAGCAATTTTCCTCCCTTCACCTCCGGCTCCTCATCATCCCCCAGCACTGCACAAACAAATAATGCAGTTGCAGCCTTTTAACAGGCTTGGATTCGGGTTCACACGTTCATTCAGGACACTGCACTAGGATGATTCCTCTTTATCTGAGCCACTGAAGTAGTCAAAACTGCCACGAGTATTTTTTGGCATAACAGCAGTTAATTGGAGCATTTCAGTCTTTTTCTGGGGCTACCTTTAGGTTGACCTTCCATAATATGGAATCCAGTGAAAAATATAAATGTTAAAATAGAACAAACAAGATTTATGCCCATACAGTGCTGCAAACCCTCCATTAGTGGTATTTAAGACCTAGCCAGTCTTAGAGTTCACAAGGTGAAAACTTCCTCAGAAGGATCAAAGCTGCTGTTTTCTGAGGGCAGAAATTTTAACCCACAGTGGAAAGACATGGAAAAGTAGAGGTATCTCTTTTTGTAAGTTTACAATAATTCGATTGTTTCCTAACAGGCATTCTGGATGTCTTCACTGTTTGAAAATGGGGTATATGGTCATTTTTCTCTAAAAAGATAATATCAATTCCATTAAAATGCCAAACAAAACCTAAATTCCAATATTTTCAGACACCTCATTGTCTTTCTTTTACCCGAAGCCCAGGCTTCTTTTAATTCCAAGTATTTAACAAAACTTTAATATAGTCAACATTTTCATATGATTTTAAATATTTTTATTTTTTTATTATTTGTGGGGGTTTTGTTTCTGAGACTTTGAGATATATTAGGTAACTTCTTCAGTTTCCTCTCCAGCCAAAATGCTGAAAGCTCATGGGTTTTTGGAGGTTTTGTTCTGAAGCTGGGTTTCTGGCATGATTTCATAACTTCAGGAGACCATCTTCTATATTAATAAATAAAATATATAATGCAGTTGCAATATTGTCTACTTTCCTCAACAGCTAGTGAAAAAAAATCTAAGGAACTGTAAACAAAAAAAATTCACAGATTAAAGATTCAACTTGCATCAAAAATCACACGTGTTTCCAGACAAAGATTTCCTTTTGATATTTTTTTTTTTCATTTTATCTGAAAAAGCTACAAAAACCTTTAATTGATAGGAAAGTTGTGAATTCTGTTATAT
>VXBX01005210.1:796667-807538 GCA_013400415.1 Scytalopus superciliaris | reverse complement strand
TGTGAATTCTGTTATATTCCCCCCCCCCAGCTTAATCACTTTCTCTTTGTAAAGATGTTTATTTTATTTCTCATTTGCAATTGTCTGACTTCAGCGTCCAGTTCTTATGCGTTGCAACACCTTTGTCATCTAGATTAAAGAACACTTCAGTAGCCAGTGTTTTCACCCTGTGAAGTTACTCCATCTAAGCTATAATCAAGTCACCTCTCAATCTTCTTTTACTTTAAAGGAGTGTGAGGGATGAAAGACTAACAGGCTGTGAACTCCGGAGGGGCACTAGAATGGGAAGCCCAGTATTCATTATGGGCCCTGTCGCTCACCCTCGGGCAAGCCAGCTTATCTACCCCCATGTTTTCCTTCTTACAGATTTTTCTTGGTTGTTTAAATTGCAAAGCCTTTGGGTGTGTCTGTAGCACAACAGATTAGAGACCTTTTTCAGATCTTTATTAGTGCAATAAAAAGCGGCTAAACCATGGTACAAGGGGTCTGACCATTGTAGCTCAATTACATGTATTTGGTTGGTAACTGTTCTTACACTGTTCTCTAAAGTTTTTCTTTCTCTATTTTCCAGCTGAAACATTGATTGACTTATAAGAGATGAGGATCCCTCTATAGATCTCTGGTGACCTGATTTCAGAAAGTGTGGAATCTAGATAATATAAAAGTATTTTTTCCAACCTATCAGTTCCAAATCCCAAAGGAAAACCAGTGGAAAAACAGTTTGAAATATATCTTTGCATGGGTCTTGTGAACTTCCAGATGCAGGAAATCATGTTCTTTTGGAATATTATTTGCTCCATTTTAAGTACGCATTTTGAGAGGTCCCTACCCTACAGAAAAGGTTTAACTAATAATATTAGCAAAAATATGTACTTTATACATTGCTTTTTTGTACTTTATACATTGCTTTTGTACATATTTCTGCAGCAATTAAAGGCTTAAGTGACTGAGACAAAAGTAAAAGGTACTATTTAATGACATCTAACTCCGCTCCATAATGCTTATTGATTTTGATGCAGGTTGAGTTAATTAAAACTTGGAGGAAAGAGTAAAAAGTTAACCAAACCCAGGGCAAAGTGAAAGATATTTGAAGGTAAGAATTTGCAGAGATATAACTGCCATCAGGACAGAACAATTCTGGGAATACTTCAAAAAGACAAAATACCATGGTATGCTGAAGTAGGTAGTTCATGGCAGATAATCTGTAATAGATCACATTCCATCCAGCCACACAATTCTGACTGCATACCATAGACATCATCTAGGCCAACTCAACTATAAAGACTACTTCAGTAAGAGTGGCCAAACCAATGGAAAAATAACATAGTATGTTACTTTCATCAAGGTATGCACATCTTACTGGGTTCTACAAACATGACTGAAAGGTATATTAAAAGTCCCTGCTTGTGCACACCAAAGATTGATAAGCCATAATTTTTTTTTTTTTTTTAATCTGAATTCACATGGAAAAGCTGGAGGCAGAAAAAACTGAAATTTTGAACATTAAGTCAGGGATTTTTGAAACACCGCAGAGGTTCTTTATCTTCATTCTGGACTGTCTTAGATATGACAGCAATTAATTTTAGTATAAGCTATAATTTTGAAATGTACCTTTTTAAAGCAGAGACCATTTATGAAAATTGTGGAATCAGAATTAAATTAATAATTAGAGAGTTATAAGAATCTACTAAGCAATAGACTTTCATGAGCTTTAGTAAATTACTTCTCACCTTTCCCAAGAAATAAATAGGATTAGGGTTTTTTCTATGTTCCAGTCCAGTCTGGGGCCTCCTCCAAAGTTAATGAAACTGAATATTAAGCCTCACTTCATAAAGTGCTGACAGAAACAAACTGATCAGGACATTGTAAGGAAGTTCTTTTCAGTAGTTGCATAAGGTGAGTTTACTTCATACTTTTGTATAGAAAATTCCACTACAACTTAATTAATAAATACAGAGAAAGACAAGGGAAACAGGTCTGAGACGAAGGTGGTGATAAATTCATTAAAGTGACACTCCCTCTCATTTTAAAGTCTTGGATCACCTTAATTCTAGCAACTTATTTATACTGTCCATTTGACCCCTCTGGGCAGAAGCCTAAAAGTAAAGCAGATGTGCTGACTTTCCTCACTGAACCCATTCCAAGGTTGAATTCCTGTACTGTGCTAGACATGAACTGATTCTTATGATAAAACTGAAAAGATGGTCAACCTGTCCAAGCATGTTGACTCTATTGTATCCAGGGATGACTACTAGTGGCATAGGCCATCATCCCTACTAATCTCTGGGCTAAGCTATCTGTCTGTATATTTTATGCTTTCCAACTCTAACATCTACACTTTGTCTTTCATGGCTTGGACCTTAACTTTAGGGGTGGCCCACATATTAACCCTGAAGAGATCCAAATAACCACAGGTCAGCAGTTGTTGTGCAGGCACAGTGCCTTTTGGACTTCCCTGCCTGTAAAAGCTTCCACCCTCTCTCATCTGAATTTCAAACCAAAGGCCATTTCCACAGCCAGAGATCATGAACTGGACATAAGTCATGTGGGCTGATCCTGCTGATTGATCCTGCTCTAGCCCTAGTCCAGTTTGGCCAGCACCCTCTTGCACCTCTTACCTTGTGTGTTTATGTCATATACATAGGTATAGGAATAGGTATAAAAATTCACACCCTTAAATGACTGTATAACTATATGCCTATTGTACACATGTATAGAAATACACTGCAGAGTACACAAAAAATACATAAATATATAAATATATATGCTTAGTTATGCTGGTAACAAATACCATTGTTAAACTATGATCTATAAAAACACATCTACCTCCACATNATGATGATAATAATGATGATAAAAACACAGGTGATATCTGCCTATGTCAAAGTTACTTTCTGCTATATGCATAGCTCAAACATGCAAACCCCTCCTAGCCCCACCACTCAAAATATTTTCATAGTAGTCCTTTCTGGTATGATGACCTGTGTGTGTTTCTCCTGCTCACTAGAATTCTGCCAAGAAGGAAAAAAAACCAAATGTGCAAGCGCTCCTGGCAGGTTGGTTTGAGTTTTGTTTTTACAGTCAGCAAACCTGATGTGATTCTGAAAATAACTAAAATGTTCATTATGTATCAAGGACATAGAAAGTTCCTATAACTGGTACCCTGGATGGCTGAAAATTGTACTGGCGCCTTCCTGCCTGCTTCAGTATCTTAAACTAGGCATGAATCACAAGCAATTGCCCAGCCTAATCAAATTCTACCTGAATATATGTTACATAGAGTTGCAGAAGATGTGCTATATCTTCAAAAACGGAAATATTTCAAGGTCTAATCAGATCACTATAAGTAGAAAAGCAGTGATCACTAACATCAAATGAAATTAGACTGTGGATAGTACAGAGTGCATTATTAGATAAGGTCCAAGTGATCACTAGTATAAATTATTGATCAGTACTTTCAAATTCCACTGTATGAATGACATCAATGCTCCTAAGCATGGCTCAATGATTATGTGACTAACACCCCATAACCTTAGATTTTCAAAGTATATGCCAAGTCTTCTAAGAAAGGGTCAGCCTGATTCATCTCTTTTTAATTTCAGTTTTGACAACATATGCAATGTTATTGAGCTCAATGGCAAATAAGTAGAGGTAGTGAATAAATCTACAATGATTAATAATATAAATTACAGACAACTATCTTAAATTCCAGTATGACTGTTTCAGTGCTGCAGGATCAAGCTGAGAGAGGACTGCAGATGAAGCAGATAGAGAAAGAGCTATGTGATTTCTAAGAAGATCTCTAGTCTAAGAACATGTCTAGTCAGGAGCTAAATCTTTTTTCAACTGCCATAAGTACTCAGAGATCTATAACAGGGGGGTGTCTGTGTTGGTGTATAGGGGTGACAGGAGTAAGAAGCAAGGATATTAGCAGCAATGGGCTAAGAAATCCCTTTGTTATGAAGGGTAACATCCCACCTATTGCTTGGAAGGCTTTCAGAGATGACTAAGAAAGGTACAGTTTACTCAGAGCAGAGAAAACCCCAAAGCTCCCAATTCCCAGATATATGAAAAGACAGAACCCAAGCCCAGCAGCTGGTGGAGGTTTACCCATGCCACAGAAATAAGTACTGACAGCACTAAGCAGATACGTAAAAGGAAGAGGAAAACCACAGACTGACTCACAAAATATGGATCACTGGACTGATTTGCCTTTAGAGAACCACTGAAAATCTGTATCTTTCACTTACATTGCAATTTATGCTTCATGTTGCCTACTCTTCTGAGCCAGGTGCACACACCAGGCTTTTGGCTCACTTAACACTTTACATTCCTGTGGTTTTCAAGACTCTCCTCCTAACTATTTTATCATATTTCTGTGAAACGTTAAAAAATAAAAAATCCCTATTTCTTATGCAGGAGCTTTACACTCTCTCTAGGATGTATGGGATTGACCATTTTTGTATGGAATCCAAAAAGGGAGTGGAAAGGAATACAGGCAAAATGAGAAGAAAAGCCAGTTGCTCTGAACTGCTTTGTTGCAGTCAAACCCAAGAAGTTCCAAGTACTGTGAAGAGAACAAAGGATGTCTTTTGGTTTTCATACAGAAGTGTACTCCTCAAAGATTTCCAGCTCAATATTCAAATAAAAAGCTTTCCATAGAACTGCAATATGAGTTCACCTTCTGCTCAACATCACTTACTCTATGTCACACCTATTATTTAGGTCAAAGGTATAATTTCTATTTGATCCCTTAGTCTGAATGTTCATATCTGTTCTATTTGACTTGGGTTCTTTGGAGTGAAACAAAAATTGACATTGAAACAATAATTATTGCACAGTAACCATAAACATTTTTCACAATGTTTTTGCCAAAACAAGTTTCTGAATCAATTGAAACCAAATGTCCTGGGAACTTGCTACCAATTCAGATTTCAAAGGAATTAAATCAGTAGAGCTGTTGAAGTTAATAGTGCTATTCTAAAGAGTATGACCTGTTAACTAACCAACATTTAAATAATCATTCCTGGGCTCCATATAAAATTTCCACAGCTTTAAGCAGTAGTTTTAGCAAATACTTACTCATTAGTATGTCAGATTTTTTAGATATGCTTTATTGATTTCCAAATCAATGAAGGATGGTTTTGAAAATGCAGCAGAGACTATTTATTAAAAGCTCTAATTTAAACTCACAGAAGTGTTAACCAAGATAGCTAAAGATAAAACCTGTAGTATATAAAACATTGAGTTCAGTAAGGAAGGGCATCATTTTTGCAAGTACATTATGCTTTTCTGCATCTGTCTCATCTTCCTGCTATACCAGCAAGAGTCAGAATAAGTCAGAAGGAACACATGAGAACATATCTTCAGACACAGCCAAGAATGTTTTTTAAATTCTTTAAAGTCACGAGCAAAGAATCTGTAGAAATCTAGTTGGTCCCATGAAAAGGAAAAATAAGATCAAGGAAAGTATACTGGGAAGCATACACTTCACAACAGTTCATTGTCACTCAAAAGCAAACAGATTTGTAGTTATTATTGATCTCTTAAAATTCATTTTGCAATGTCAGTTTTAGATCAAGGCAAAGAGCTTCACTCCATTTTTAAATGAGTTTCCCATTGTATTCACCTTCTCTGCGATCCCATTTTCTGGCACAAATGTATATTTCAAGTATACACAGAAATGGGATTTTCAATTCACCCATGCAAATATTCCCCCAGGAAGAGTATGCATGGTCATTCAGTTCAGAAATAGAAATTATAGCACGTGAGTTTCTGACCAGCTACAATTCAGCAACACAGTTATAAACTTTGGCTGTTTGCATATCAACTACTTGCAGAAAATTGTTTATGATTAATGCCCTCGAGCAATAAGTATTGAAAAATGGCAACCAGTGTCCAGTTAAAGCAGCAAGGAATCCTAACCTGACACAGCTATTTCAGAGAACAGACACACACGAAAAAATGAAGTTATATAAGTGATTGACTTCAAATTATTTCTGTGAGGGAGACAATTTGTTTCTATTTTAGATATGTGGTTCCAAGTGAAAATTAATTATTTCTAGTTATCAAAAAAAGAAAATCAAGTCAACTTTGTCATCACTGGATGGTCATTTACCTATTAAACCGTACATGGGGGTGTTTTGTAGTACTCAGCCGCAACATAGTAAGCTATAGAGAAGCAACAGTATATGAATTTCTGGACATATGTAAATTCTTTAACATAGCTTTAACATCTTTTTGTCTGTTCTTTTGCATTTGGTCTTCATTTGAAAAGATTTTTTATTTTTGCAGGTATATATACTCTACTGTAACACAATAATATTATGCAATTTTTCATGTGGTTCTTTAAATTATACAGTAAGAAGAAAAGTACAGTCCATATTGACTGTGAGAATGCTGCCTGTACTGCCTTTCAGGAAGTCAGGATGTACAGACAGATTATCAGCAGGTTATTTTCTGCTGCTTGACAGTAGCAGCTGCATTATGGGATTTTTTTTTTTTCCTTTTTATTCAGACATTTGGAATTGTTTGTTTCTGTTGGTAATGAGTCAATGTTCCTAACTCGTAAGTGCTTGAAATTTTCTTATTTCAGAAAAATGACAGAGTAACATGAAAGATGCTGTCACTTACTGCATTTTTCTGCAACCTTTGTGACATATCTCAAGTAAAGTAAAGAAACAGAACATTTATTTTCCCTCCCTCACTAGGAAGAGAGACTGTGGTGGATTCAGTTTTAACTCTTTAGTATCTGACAGCAGAAGAGAAGCAAACAGCAAACATTAAAAAAATAAGTATGGAAGGATGAGTCAGACAGACAGGAAGAACAAATCAGGACTCCACCACCCTCTCCAAGAGTAAGGGAAAGGGACTAACCACCTCAGGGACTTCATAAAGATGTCTGGAGTTCTTGGGAAGGAAGGACTGCTGGACCCAACCCAAACCATGGTGCTCTGTATGAACACAACAGGACATCTCTCTAGACTAATTAAAATGTATTATTTTTATTAACAAATAAATTTCAGGAAAAAATGGCTCCTCTTGCAGCACTAAGCTAAAAATATGTGTTTAGTTCCTCTCTCAGCCAAGTTACAGGATCACAGAGTGTCAGCTTAGCTGCTTATTACCACAAGCCCTCCTTCAATGAATATAAAACCAGCTTAACAAGCTTCAGATCGAGGGGACTGGGACCGTGATGGCTAATACCTACTGTCTCCTCTCAGGAGTGACACAATAGCAGTGATCTTTTGTGACTGATTGAGCATGAATGTTATTTTCCCCAATGTGGCTTAATCTACCCTGTCAGACTCGCAGGGGGTAAACTAACATCAGTGGAAACCCTTCAGTTATATCCCTATGAGCTATTCTTTAAATATCCACACACACATCACCTTTTAGAAAGGCAATTGTGCTGCACAACACTCTCTGAGGCTGTGGCTTCTCATTGTTGGAGGAGGAACAGAGTTTCAAGATACAAGAACAAGTAGAAGTAATGCAGACCATCCCTGCTAAAGGAATCTCTTCTAAGTGAAATGAAAATAGAAAATTTCTAAAGATAAATGGAACACACTAGTAACAAGAGACCCTACCTTGTAACTGATATCTTGGCTGCTGCTGAAGCTACTAATACTGACCTCTGTACTCAAAAATACATTTCCAGAAGCACCCATTGTGTTGGTGTTTGGCCCACTGACTGAGATAAATAATATTTGACAATTCAAGACCAGGTCTATTCAATCAAACAAGCCTAGTGAACTTTCTGCTGCTCTATTTTCGGTTTTAGGACTACTACCAGGAAGGAAAAGGAAGTTTTATCTAGCAAAAATAGATTATGATACTTGTGGGCTGAGGTGTGCTAAATCCTGATTTACCTTTCAATATCTGCAAAACTTTACCTTTGAATTTTAATGCCTTCTCCCTTTCAAACTCCCTGCATGACGCTACATGTCATGCCTATTGCTCTAATTAGAGTTAAAACAGTCGTCATCACTCCCAGCTCTGATTCTTCCCCACCATTTACCTTGTAATATGAATTAACGAACTAAAGGATTAAGAAATCTTAATCCAGATTTCATTTCTCTACTTAGCCTGTAGCATGTGTGACCAACTAGCTGCCTAAAGCAACATATCGCCTTGTTTTCTAGCCACTGTTGTATGCTTTATCCTCCAAAGGGAGTCCGAACACTGCAAGCCCTGATGTAGATCTCTTTAAATTTTTGTTTATCACTTCTTAGAGGATTTCTGCCCACCAGTATTATTCTCCTATGACTCTTTTGCCATGGAGAAAACTTTAATTTCAAGACATCGATAAGTCATTTCTTCTTCTTTCCAAATCCTGATTATTCCCACAGCAGAATTGTTACTTTTCTGTAAGTAGGTTTATATTCAAGGATACTTAATACCTCATTTTAAAAGGTACTTACAGAATTAAGTATTTTTTTCCCATGGCAACAATTCTCTGCATAGTCTAGTTCTTCCTGTCTCTTTACATAAAGTAAGGAAATACCATTTTTTTAAAATCTGTTTTTTCAAAAAGCATTAAAAAATATAGTAATTTAAGACTAGACAACCTTGCTTTTATTCTGTACCTATTTGCAGTTTTCTTTTCATCAGCTTTTCGTGAAATTCCCATCAGCTTCTCCCATTCCAAGTTTTATATGATTTTTTTTTTACTCTGTAAACATCCTTTGAATACAGACTTTAATCAGCAGACAGTATTCCCTAAGGGTGGATTTTGTTAAGGACCATTCCAGGCCCTGTGGAACTCTTCAGCTTTAAGTGAAGCTGGGAAATATGGGTGGAATGAAAACTTGGAAAGCAAATTCCTTGAAGTGTCTCTAATCACATTATATACTGCAGAGGAGTGTACTCAGGTTAGTAACAAGTAGAATGGCATAGAAATTATCTCCCCTCTTCTATGGCACTGAGTCACTGGTATAGGGTTTGTGAAGTTCAGCCTCTCTGGACAGCTTAGATGTGGAAGGGATAAAAACATCTTCACCAAAAAATGTGAAACAGTATGTTGAAATTTGGATATACAAACACTGTCATAAATAGAAACCTACGAAAAGGAAATGGATTAAAGTCCTGTAGGAGACTATTCACTGGCCTGAAACTTTAGCTCACCATGCAAAGTTTACTCATGCTATAAACAACTATTCCCTAATAAGCAAGGAGTTTCACTTCATTTATTTTAGTATTCAGTACTGGTTTGTACTTTGCTTTTCATATATTATCCCTGCACTGTATAGATCCAATACAATCCTCTTCGGAGTGATAGGGAAAAGACAATACCTGTGAGTAAGGGGCTGAAAAGCTTCTCACTGAAGAACAGCTTGTAGTGCTCTTGTCTAAGCACAACACAGCCTGGAAGGACAGGGTATTGAAATATTTCTCGTGTTTCTCTCCATCATCTAGAAACTCATCTTTGACAACTGTGCAACCCTCTTTGGCACTGCTTTGCAATGCTTATTGCCTGGATGCCACCTGAGGAGCAGGGGTGAACAGCAGCTAAGTAATAAGGCAAAGCATTCAAAGGCAGTCAAACTATTGCACTTTCTATTCATCAGCACTACAAACATTTATTCTTTTTAATTTCACTTCTGTAGCATTTAGATGGGGATAGCCCACCACCATACTTCCACAAAGGTGTAATTATCTCACTCATCTTCCAGTTTGAGAACCACTGTTTCTTTTATTACCCCAAACATTTTCTGAGATCCCAAACAAGATATTTATTCAGTGCAAACAACCTCTGCCCTCCAGGCCAGTGCAGGGCTTCTTAGATAAACAGCTCCATATATGCTAATGACAATGTCTGCCTGGAAGTAGGGTTATAAAACTCAGAACCTCTCCTAGCTGCTTTTTTTACACCATAAAAGAAACAGGTCAAAACATGCCCCTTGGGCTCCAAGAACAGCTTATATTACCAAAGAAAAACTCCATGAGAGCATAAAACCCCTGCATGCTATAGCACAGGAAAAGCTAAGTTCTTTTAAAAGTGATAGATGCAAAGTAAAGTCTAAAAGAGTGCTGAATATATTGGCATTTGCAGATGCAGGTTGGTCTCGGGTGCTGCACAACCTAATTCCTCCTACTAACTGACTAATTTACGCATGAACGAACAGTCAATTTGAGTTGATTTCAGGAACTTTTGTAAAGACCTGCTCCTGCTTTCCTCTTCCTATCAGATGAGATCTTTCACTGTGGCTGGACCCTTGTTGACAAAGAAGGAAGGATGTCTCAGTGGTGGCTCAAACTAACAGAGGGTGTGTTTGATGCTGAGAATACTTCTAGGACCCTGGAGCATCTAAATTAAACTTGTGCATTCTGGGGTCCTACTTCAATGTTCTCACACATCCTAATTGCCACTATCAGGAAGGCAAGACAGAGCAATAATATGTAAGATTTCCCCCTTATCTGAGGTAACCTTCGCTCCTTTTAATACTTTTTTTTGTCCTGATGAAACAGAGAATGGCAGCTGGGGGAATGATACAAGGATCTAAGTCCCATCCCTTTCTAGGCATGCTTTATTAAAGTGACAGTTTGGATTGGAACTATATTTATAAGTACCTATGCATCAAGGTTGTTAACACCCTGTACAATGTTTCTTTAAAACAGACAAGAGCATCTTCTCCCTCCTACTACTCATGATTGAAAAAGGGGCAAACTATGCAGCACATCTTGATGCTCAGATGAAAAGTCGACCATCAGTACAGAGAGCAGTTACTCCCACTGAAAAGATGCAATAGCAAAGTATGTCAGGAAACAGGGAAGAAGGTGGGGGTGGGGCTGTTTATGAGACATATGTGAGCCAAATGCCCAGACAAGCCTGGACCACACAAAAAAACAAAAACAAAAAACAAAAACAA